>SDVV010041202.1:0-10461 GCA_016164225.1 Gammarus roeselii | reverse complement strand
AACCAAGAAATAAATTTTGGACATGTTGACCTATTTATTAATATTTCAGGCCAATTTTCAGCCACACATGATAGGTTGCGTTATTGATGTATAATTGTCAATTTTTTTGCATGCACAGCCACACTAGGATTATATAGGACAACCGGTGGCTGATGCATTTAATTTAATTTTGCACTTATTCCCAAGTAAAATAAGCCCAATGGTTTTTTGTTTTTCAACCCTATAGCTCATGGTCAAGTAATTACGTTGTGTGCTAATGAAGAAAGGCATTTCACACATTCACAACCATTCTCCACTCACGTCTGTTTATTGCACGCTCTCTTGCCACCTCCACATTCATGTTTCTCCTTCCCAACGCCTGCTTCATACCATCCATCCACCCAAACATCGATCTACCTCTAGGCCTGCGACCACTCGCCTCCGCATTCATCACATTTTTCACCAATCTCCCTTCATCCATCCTCTCCATGTGCCCTAACCATATCAGTACACGCGAATCCACTCTGTTCTCCAAGTTTTTCACCATCCTTGTTCTGATTCGAACCACGTCGTTGGTGATCCGGTCTCTCAGCGTTACTCCAGCTATGCTCCTCAAATATTTCATTTCGAAAACATTCAACATTCTTCTCTCCTCTGCTCTCACCACCAAGTCTCAGCTCCGAAGAGCCCAGTTAGGACAACAACACCCTCATACAGCCCCTCTCTTTGCTTCCATCCCCAACGTCTTCCAGCTTATTACACTTTTCAGTGCATCCAACACTTTACATCCCTTCTTCAACCGCGCTTTCACTTCGTTTTCCACTAGTTCAGTTATCTCCACATGGAAGCCCAAATACTTAAAACACTGAACTTCCTCCATGAAATCTTCATTTAGGGGGACGCTAATTTTGCTCGCATCGACAGTCCTCGAGCATCTCATTACTTTCCTCTTACCCACGTTCACTCGAAGCTCTCCTCTCACACACTCTACCAACCTCAAACACTAGCCTACATAGCTTCTCCTCCGAATCCGCAACCAGGGCCGTATCATCAGCAAATAGCAACTGGCTAAACTGGCAACTCCGCTCATTCGCTTCCAACAGTTCCAAGCCACGACCCAGCATACCCGCGTTCACCTCCCTGACCTCTCCATCCATATAAAAGTTGAACAGCCGGCGAAACATCACGCAGCCTTGTCTCAGTCCCACTTTCACTGTGAACCAATCACTCACCTCGCTTCCCAATCTGACGCATGCTTGGCTGCCTACATAGAAACTCTGTACCACTTTCAACAGATGTCCGCCCACTCCATACAGACGCAACACCCTCCGCAGCGCTTCCCTGTCAATCCTGTCGTATGCCTTCTCCAGATCCATGAAGGCCCAGAACACATCTTTTCCTCTGGCAAACTACTTCTCACAGACCTGTCTCACTGCAAAAATCTGATGAGCACACCCTCTACCACTCCTTGGGCCACACTGATCATCTCCTATTGCACAGTCCGTAGTCTCTAATCTTTTTGATCAGCACTCTCCCGTACAACTTACTAACCACACATAACAGACTGATACCTCTTGAGTTGCCGCATTCAGTTTCATTTCCTCTGCCCTCATATAGCGGAAAATGCAGGCACTGAGCCACTCAATCGGTACCACGCCTCCCACAAAATACAAGTTCAGTATCCTCACCAACTATTCGACAATCGTTACTCCACCCTTCTTCAGGCATTCAGTCGCAACACCATCCAAAATCAGGGGCTTTCCCTGCTTTTATCACGTCCACCGCCTCCTGCACCTTTTCCCTGGTAATGCCCGCCACAAGTCTTTCTCCCAAAACTGGCATCCGAGCACCACCACCCACAGCAACCATGTCAGCTTCTCTGTCATCCTCGACATTCATCAACTCATCAAAATTCTCGGCACACTTTTTCCGTTCATCACCACTTTACAATAAAAACTGGCCGTTTTCATCTATCACCACTTCCTCCTTGCCGGTCTCTCCCTTTCTCCCCCTTTTCATCTCCTTCCAGAACATCTTTTTGTTCTCCCCAAAATTCTGGCACAACCGTCTGCCCCACCTAGTATCAGCATCGCTTTTGGCTCTCCTCACCACCCGCTTCACCTCGTTTCTCCTCTCTTTGTAGCTTTCATCAGTCACCACCGACTTCACCTGCAATCACTCCTCAAATGCCCCTCTTTTCCGTGCCACTGCCAGTTTGACCTCCTCGTTCCACCACTCGCAACCTTTCCTTCTGCACGTGCCTACACGGCGCACATCACACACCTTCTTCGCACATATCATCAACGCATCTCTTAACGTCTCCCATTCATGCCATTCTCCTGTTCTCTCACGTTGTCATATTCTCCCCCAACTCCTGCTGGAACTCCTTGGCTTTACTTCTCATATTCAGTCCACTCACTTTCACTACCTCTCTCACTCCTCCCACTCGTTTGTTGCCCTTCCATTTCTGCTCAACTCTTAATCTACCTTTCACCAGCAGATGGTCAGACACTTCTTCACCCTCCCCTCTCAACACCCGCTCATCCAACAGCCTCCCCAGCACTCTCCTCGATATCAGCAAAAAATCCATCAGTGATCTTGTCACCACTGTACCACGGGCCATCCTTACCCTTGTGTACTTGTGGATATCCTGCTTCTTAAACAAACTGTTCCCAACGACCAACTCCTTCTCCATTCACAGACCTATAAGGTTTTCTTCACTGTCATCTCTGCCGGGATAGCCATACCTTCCTATCACGTTCCCCACCACTACATCTTCAGCTCTCGCATTAAGGTCACACAGTACAACTACAGTGAAATGACCTCCAAAACTCTCAATACACTCACTCAGGTCAGTTCAGAATTGCTCTCTCTCCTCTTCACTCCTCTCGCTGCTAGGTCCGTAAGCACTCACAAATACCCATCGTTCTACGCCTAACCTAACTTTAACCCACATCAATCTTGACGACAATTCTTCCCACTCGGTAACGCGACTAGCCAACCGATCACTCAATATCAAGACCACTCCTTCTCGTGCCCAACCTTCCTCCACACCAGACTTTCTTTCACTTACCACACCAAACTCACATTCTCCCTTACCTTTCAATTTCGTCTCTCTCAGAGCCAACACATCAAACTTCCCCCTCACAAACATCTCACTAATCTCCCTCCTCTTTACATCATTCGTCCTACAGCCACGAACATTCAGCGACCCTAACAATAGGGTTCAAAGAGGCGTGAGCCTATCCTCTTCCTGCTCGTCTTGCCGTCGTTTAGGAAAGGTTTTACAGAGAAAAAGATTCCTAGCCCCTCCGCTCCACCCTTTTTAGTCGCCTTTTACGACACGCAGGGGTTACGGTAGCACGTTTCTACTCTCGGCTGTGGGGTGCCCTTTTAGTCGCCTCCTACGACGCGCAGTGGATACGGTAGCAAGATTTTAATGCCCCGGCCACAAGGCTCAGCCTAGTAAAATTTACTAGGCTGATTTAATCAACGCACGACAAAACGTAGCACAAAAATCAAACTGTACTCAGATCAAACATAAGTGGCTACCATATAATTTTCAATAGGAAATCCTCATCATTTATTCAACAAGGAATGAAAAATTTATTTGTATTGACATGATGAATTGTTGAGCAGGACCGACGCTTGTTGGTTGCTTCTTCCAGCGTGATGGGAGTATGAGTGTCTTTTAACCTGTTGAGAGCAGTTTCTACAATCCTGCCGAGTTTGGGGTTGTCGCATGTCAGATAGATCAATGTGTGCCTTTTCCTGATTAACGATGACACAAAAGTTTTCTCCTTTGTAGTAACTTAATTAGGTATTCTTTAAAACGCCTGTGGTCGAAGTGCTTGTCGGGCAGTGCAGGTGTCCCTGTGCTCAGACAGGTCGAGTTGCTGTGCTTTGAGAACCAGTTTCGGGACGGCGTCAGCGTACACGTCGTTGCGAGGGTTGGCTGCCCACTCCAACACGACGAGTGGCGGTTCTAGCAGCAGCGTGACGGTATTAACAACTCTGATCACCCGCTTGGGGGCGAAAGTGTCCTTGTCCATCCTGATAGCACCGTGGTCAGCTAGGTACTGAGTGACGGGAATCTCCTGCACGTCAGCGAACATATATGACAGCAAGTACTGCAGCAGAGGAAACCCCGCCGTGTAGGCGACACTTACGCGTTGACTAATACGCGACGACGACACCTGGGAGTACTTCAATAGTTCTGATGGAGACGCGATGTGGCAATTGAAGTTTTTCTTGATCATGATTTTCTTGAGGTTGGGATTTATTAATTTATTCTTCTTGATTCAGGGTATTTTTTAATGTGGGGTAGATGGATACCATGAGATTGTCAGTATATACATATAATAACACGTTTGTTTTCCCCGCGGGTTAGAACTACGTACCATAGAATAATACATACTATTACCCCGCAGGTTAGAAACACGTAATTTTGCCCCCCGGGTTAGAAACACGTGCTCCTAAGTTAGGTTTAGTTGGGTAGGAAGGTTCCAGCAACATGCTCGCAATGTAGCCAGCGAATATATTCAGTTGCACGCAACATAATGTCACGAAGCCACTTCCCCGCCGTATCATACTGAACCACGGTGAGCACCACAGTATACATTTTGATTTAGTACCCTATTCGTTTAGTGTTGCAGCACCTCTGTAATGCACGAGATTGTCATCGTGTTTAGAACTTTTCTATATGATTGCCAGTATCCTATGACAATAGCGCACGTAACTCTGCGAGCGCACGTCAAGGTCTTGATATGCAGATCTCGCCTTTTGAGACGCACGGCTTGTTCGATTTTTAATATTCAATGATGAAAACGCATGTAATGTCCTCAATTGTGCAATCTGGCTAGAAGGTGACTGCACAGCCCCCTGCATAATAGAGTTACTTACTTATCTATGGAGATCAGCTTTGGTCCACGCTTTCGGATCGGCATATCTCCGGGTTTGGGGAGTGTGAGGAAGAACAAAGTGGGAGAGATGATTTAGATGCACTGCACTGAGATTGTGAGACACCCTCTACCACTTGCATAGCTTACTAAGCTTAGTACCACTCCAACACGAACACTTGGCGACCATGCTAACACATTGTGACCCCTAACATACTTTCATTAATACGTCTGCAATTAGAAGGCTATTTTGTATGTCAGGCATCTTTAGTTTGCTGGTGGTGAGGGATAATGATGATGGTTCCCAGGCCATACTCACTGTGGTTACTCACCTGAACTAAACTTACTCAAGGGTTGTTGCAAGAGCGCCCATGGCAGGCGGCCGCTCCTCACCCTTGCAAAGCCAGAGTGCAGAGCATGACAAGAGGCACTAACGCCACACAACAGCATGCCAGACTGTGAAAGCAGCTACACAGCATATCAAAGGGTAAAAAAAAATTGTTCTTCAGGCAACTGATCATACAGCAGTTCTGTTTGTTGTAGAATAAAAACAAACAAATGCATAAATACATCCCTAATAATAAATTACACTTCATCAGCTTGGTCAAAATGTAAAAATTCAATATACATCAGATCAGCAACAGCTTGCTTATAGCAAGAAATATGTGTCAACTGCTCTAAGACAGCAGGCATGCCATTCTACGCACCAACACCAAAAAGGAACTACTGCAGATACCAGAAGGCAAGGAGGAAGCACCAGCTTCAGCCAATCACCTCTAGTACCAACTCTTGAAGCCAAAGAAAACTTAGTTAACAAATCCTCTGACTTGCCCTGTAAAATTTTCCAATATTGATCAGGCCTGCCCTGAAAAGCCAACCTTTAACAGAAAACATATCAAGCCTCCTTAAACAACAACCATCATGCATGTCAGAAAGTACATCAATGATTTTGGTCCATTTCCTATGGACAGACTCCCACAGCCTGCAGTCCCCACAATATCTGGTGTTCCAAATGCAGGATGCAGTCAATAAATGGACAAATCTGCAAAACATATAAGGAAAGCATAAATTTCCATAACCTGCAAAGAGTTGATATTAACAAAGGGTTTGCTAACCTAACCCATCAGCTTTTGCAGCCACCAAAATAATATGATGGTGAAATGAAATTGGAAACCAGTATCTACGCTGACACCCAAGTCTTTGTGCATTACATTCTTCAATGCTCTACCTTGCAGGACATACTAGTTATCTGGAAGTTGAAACCAAAGCATATAAAATAATGCAACCTGTATAAAATAGCAGCACAACACACTAGTTTGAATTCAGTCCAACGATCCAGGACCTTGCAACCAAGTCAACTATAACTAACCCACTTTGCACTAACTGGACACCCTGAATAGAAGAATCCGTGTCCTTACGTGATTATTTCAAGTACAACATGTAGAAAAAAATACATCTCTGTACAGTGGGCTGTGCTATGCAGTGTGCTTCTTGCTATTTGTTTATATGATAACCACCAATGCAAATTTATTCTAGTTTCTAAACGTGTGTTTACATATCTTTAACATTATACTGGTGCTCACTGGTGTGCTGGCCTTCCCCGCTGTTAGGCAGGGCAAAGGTGAGAGACTTGCCCATGCACTGTTGCACAAACACACAACACCAAGAAAAAGAAAAAATAAGGAAATAAAATAACAGGCAACAAATTTGCCACACAGTACAGCACACCTCAACCCACTTTGAAACACAGATCTGTTGTTGTGGCAAAATAAACCTGGGAAATCTTGACACAAGCTCAAAGAATAAGACCAAACAAAGTTGGGAGAGCAAGTGGTTTAGCCAACCACAGATGTTAGTATGGGTTCAATCCAAGCGGTTAGGCAACCAGAATTCTAGGGTGGAAAAAGTACTCCTACAAGACCTATCTGTAAATCTGCAGAAATTTTGCTTACAACTCCCGCAAGGATATTTTCCTCAATAACTCCGTCAGATATAATTTAAATTAATACCTTTATTGTTGATCTAGCTAATTTTACACAGCAACTCCGCTGAAATTTGTCCTACCACTAAACTCTGCCGCAAGATTCTGTACTTTGTGACATTTGCAAAGACGCGCGTTTCCATAGTTGCGTTTCATACTTCAGGCAGGAACGGATGCCGTTTTGCCAGTGTTTCCACTTTATGGTAGAATACCCTATTCTGGGGAAATAAAGTATGCATCTCATGATGAAAAACGTCCATGGACTCAGGTACGTGCAAGAAGCATGGATAGTGGTGAAGTTAGATCGTGCAATTGCCTTAGCAACCAACTCAAGGAAAAACTCAAAGATGAATATAAGGGCTCTCAGCACTAGTTACCTTTTGCCAAGAAGACTAGCCTAGGTAAGGTAATATGTACTCACCTAAATGGGGCCTGTTGGACAAGATAAGTCCTCTCTGATAGACAAACACATGCAGGGTGCAGGTTAAAGCTGAAGCAAATTGAAGTAGACTGCAGTCAAAAAGCAAGCAAGTGACTAGCTAAGTACAACTCTGCCTGCCTAACAGCTCAAACACATGGGGAGGAAAAGAAACCATTAAATCATGAGGAAGAGAATAAATCATGACATTAAACTTGGTATATGTATGGGTATATAAGTTTTGCTGTTTCATTGTGCGCTACAAAACACATGTGCGCGCACATACACGCTGCAAAAATGCATGTTTCCTCACACACAAGACACTGCCTCCAAGCCAGTCACACCAAACACCCACAAGGAAATGGATCATCTGGCAAGCAAATCCTGGTCAAACAAACTCGAACAGAGCATCACCCAGAAACTCTGCCAGCAGCCCACTGAATGCAGCCAGGGAATCCAACTCTTCCATATAAGTAGGCAAGCTGTTCTACAACTGAACACATTGTGTACAAATTTTTCCTTCTTGATGTCAGTAATGCAAGCAAGGTTGAAAGGCTTATGGGGATGGCCTTGGGTTGTCATATCAGGAGCCCTCTAAAAAAGATCCCAAGGTATGCATCACCATCCAATCCACAGAAGATCCTCCAGTAGCTATTTAATGAGATCTGCCTGAGAACCTTCCCATTATAGAAACTATGCCAAGTTCTATTTGTTTGGGATAGTTATCCAATTCAGCTTGACCATCCACACTCTTTGTACATCTCCTCTGCACAGTTTCAAGCAATCTCAAATCCCCAAGCAAAGTCACATTCTATTCAGACTAACAAAATCCAGTATGTGCTGTATATAAATGGAAATATCTAATGATCTCTGTACACGGTGGCTCTTGTAAACATAATTTTGCTCTTCTCAGTAGCTACTTTGTCTGTGTTTTATAATTCTTTTTTTGAGCCCTGATGCAAACAATGCTGGTTACTTACACAGTTATCTAGGACAGCGATGCCTTTTTCGGGCTCGCTTTTGTTGGTCAACTCCATGATCAGCTCATGCAAAGTGCCAGCAGTCTTGTTTATAACTATTCCATCTGTAAAGGCAAAATCTATCTGGTCCCAAATAGCTACCTGTTATTGATTGCGCTTAGAAAACATTTGAGATAGTACACTGATGTTCACAATGTCATCTGTAGCTGTATAATTCAAGAATCTAGCTGTAATTAAGTTATTTGGACAACCAAGATCCATCAAAACTATCTGGACAACAGGTTTTTCCTTTCACCAAAAACCTTGACTTGTAGATGATATCTTGGATAGCAACACATAATTGTGCAACCTGACTTGTCATTTCTTATACGCTTGTAAAAACTTGCCTTACAATTGATATCTTGAGTATAGGCAAGAGTTTGTGTAACTGATGATGTCTGCTCATCTTTCCTTTTGGGTCTTTTTACTATAACAGTTCAATATATGCATGCAATTTAGTGCCTGATCTGAAATAGTGCCAGGCATGTTGACTGGCAACTCTTCACTTGCATCACTATTGTTGTTGTCATTGTTGTATGGAACAGTCATCCACCAGAGGTGGATGTGTAGAAGTTGGGGTTGCCCAGAGGTGATGGGGGTTGCTTGTTGAGGCTAAGGTGCAAACTAGACATGGTCATCCAGTCCCTTACAAACACACAGGAAACACCCTCTTTGATCTATGTCCGAGGTGACGGGGTCTGCCCAATACAGTCAAGCACGTCATAACCTTGTGCCCAGCTGTTGCACTCGGCAGACTCAATCATGATATCACGGCGGACCTGCAGAACAGGATCACCATCAAAGTTGTAGACTTAATTTAGGGGTCTCAGGGTCTGCACCGGTTGCAACATTCTCAACATGCACATGTTGGTTTGTGTCCAGGCTTTGGGTTGTTGTGCATTGGTGTGGCTTCTTCACTGCAGGAGAAGCTAGGTTTAAGCAACAACAATAACTATGATTCATACATGGAAAATATTGAGCCCTAGCATCTACTGTTGTAGAAGTAAAATTGTAAACTTCTCATGGGCAGTGTAGCCATATTTAATATTTTTTCTTTCAAATTTTGAGTTTCTATTGTTGTAAGAAATTTTTGTAGACTTCTATTATTTTCAAATATCTGTATAACCATTTTAAATAATGTTTGCATGCAATACATCATTTGAATGCTCATGCAACATATTACAATTAAAAGTACAGTATCCTTAAATTTGAAAGTTTTTTACATTTTCTCTTTCTGTGTACTATAACATTTTGCATTTCTTTCTATTAATCTTTTCTTCTGCAGTTGGGTGTAGGGAGGTCTTTCCTCCTACAGTTGAGTGGAGGGAGGTTTTTCTCCTACAGTTGAGTGAGGGAGGTCTTTCCTCCTACAGTTGGGTGGAAGTAGGTTTTTTCTCCTACAGTTGGGTGGAGGGAGGTCTTTGCTCCTACAGTTGGGTGGAGGGAGGTCTTTCCTCCTATAGTTGGATGGAAGGAGGTCTTTCCCCCTACCGTTGGGTAGAGGGAGGTCTTTCCTCTTCCAGTTGCATGAGAGGTGGTCATTTCTCCTATAGTTGGGTTGAGGGAGATCTTTCCTTCTACAGTCAGTTGGGTGAAGAGAGGTCTTTTCTACTTCAGTTGGGTGGAGGGTCTTTTCTACTTCAGTTGGGTGGAGGGTCTTTTCTACTTCAGTTGGGTGGAGGGTCTTACCTACTTCAGTTGGATGGAGGGAGGTCTTTCCTCCTTCAGTTGGGTTGAGAGTGGTTTTTACCCCTTCAGATGGGTTGAGAGAGGTCTTTCCTCCTACAGTTGGGTGGAGAGAGGTCTTTCCTCCTTCAGTTGGGTTGAGAGTGGTTTTTACCCCTTCAGATGGGTTGAGAGAGGTCTTTCCTCCTACAGTTGGGTGGAGAGAGATCTTTCCTCCTTCAGTTGGGTTGAGAGTGGTTTTTACCCCTTCAGATGGGTTGAGAGAGGTCTTTCCTCCTACAGTTGGGTTGAGAGAGGTATTTCCTCCTTCAGTTGGGTTGAGAGTGGTTTTTACCCCTTCAGATGGGTTGAGAGAGGTCTTTCCTCCTACAGTTGGGTAGAAAGAGGTCTTTCCTCCTACAGTTGGGTAGAAAGAGGTCTTTCCTCCTACAGTTGGGTGGAGAGAGGTCTTCGCTCCTACAGTTTGCACAAGAAAGGGTT
>SDVV010041201.1:0-10461 GCA_016164225.1 Gammarus roeselii | reverse complement strand
TCCGTTTTTTTTCGTTCTGGTCGGCAGGGTTAAAGATTGGCTTTTCAGGGATTGCCTTCTTTAAATAATGTTGAAAAAGAATGTTCATGCTAATTACGAGAGGTAATTACAGTCCGATAACGGGAACGGGAGTCGTGAGAATTGGGCTTCGTTTAAAAGTAGAGTAATGGTCGGAGACATCTGAAATGATCACCACTTAACGAGGCATACAATGAACCTCGCTGGTTAAAATGTTATCTATTAAAGTTGCAGATCCAGCAGCTATTCGCGCGGGTTCAGTTATTTATGGTTACGAACCAAGCGAACGTCGATTATTACAATAGTCAGCCTGAATCAGATTTGTAATACTGATGCCGATAAACGTTGAAATAACCCTTACAATGAGCTTAAAATGTCAATCATCTCGAGCGAACAAATATCTACACATATTTCAGAAGCTCAACAGTATGATAAAACATACCTATTGTTTTAACCTTACCTATTGTTTTAAACATACCTAATGTTTTTCACCTCGCTGTCGCAATAAATGTCGACAAAAAGCGTCTCAATACCTGGCCTGATGAAAGAGAGTTCAGGTCTCGGTACAACAGTCAGCCAGTCATTTATAAACAAACAAACGCCTCCCTCATTACTCATGTAATTTTTTGTATTTAGACTGTAACCTGATGAATTATAGAAGTCGTGTAATGTGTTTGTCAATTTGGTCGTCTATTCACCCCTTTATAATTGAACAATGTTTTAAAGCTATCTATACAAAATATGTTTGCACATTTTGACTCCCACACCCCAATTACTTGTGGTTTCCCAACCCTATGTAATCGAGATTTCTCGACTTCATGTATTATTCGTGATTTCCCAACCCCATGTGATCGTAATTTTCCGACCACATGTAATCGTAATTTCCCAACGTCATGTATTCATCATTCATGGCTCATAATGGACGTCGTTCGTAAGGTCATTGATGATACTATTGTGAGTCATAGTCCGCTACAAGAAGCACGAACCAGCAGCTCACCACAGATGAGCTGTGACGAATCAATTTGAACTTTCCTTTCCCTAATTCAAATAGCGAATTTAATAACGAAGTTCAAGTGTTATATATAAGAATTGAAAACGCATTGCTATACGAAGGAAAAAAATTATTCAATATTAATAATATAAATAGTAATTCACAGAGTCCAAGCTCTGTAGGTGCAAAATGGTCTGTTATATTGATTTGAATGCTAGATACGTTCTCTTTCAATTTTGCATTATCTAATGCCATGTGGATAAAATTGTTTCGTAATGAAATTAAAAGGGATCATTTTGCACTGCAGGAATACTTTATATTAATATATTTCTTGTCGCTGAAATTACAATGAAATAAAGTTGATGTCTCGTGTTTCTTATCAGCCTTCTCACACCGTCATCCATTACTCCTCTCCTAGCAGCCTTCTCACAACGCACGCTTTTCCTAGCAGCCTTCTCACAACGCATGCTTTTCCTAGTAGCCTTCTCACACCGTCTTCAATACTTATTCTCTCCCATCAGCGGCTCGCAACAATGCTTTTCCTAGCAGCCTTTTTACAACGCATGCTTTTCCTAGCAGCCTTCTCACACTGTCCTCATTACTTATCCTTTCCTATCAGCGGCTCGCAACGACGCTTTTCCTAGCAGCTTTCTTACAACGCATGCTTTTCTTAGCAGCCTGCTCACGCTATCCTCATTACTTATCCTTTCCTATCAGCGGCTCGTATTGCTTGCTTTAAAACGCGAAAAGTGGTATCGTCACACGACTGATTAATGTTCTACGGATCCACTGCCTGCTGTGGTCATGCATTTAGGAGAGCATTGAAGAACACTCGTTTTCTTTGAACCACCTAGACAGGAACGTCAAAGAAAATATATCCTTGAATATTTGCACAGTAACTACTGTAAGCTCCCCACAATAATCTGCCAAGAACCATTGTGGCCACACCCTTATGTCATGACTTATAGTATATTATGTGTCAAAGTAGCATGTTCTTCTTCACAAGGACACATGTGAAGGCGTGTTATACAATTTAACGGGATCAAGTATCTCGTTTCTCTTGAAAGTTAGTATTTCATAGTTGGTCTCAAAAATAGTTTCAAATGTTTTTTTTTCAAATATGATCCATTAAAAATATGGTATCATGAACGTCACATGTAAATCTTGAAACTCACCTGTCATAATACGTATGGAATAATTAGTAAGATATTTAACGCCTCCCCGACCAGGGGAGGCGTCAGCCAGACTGGTACCTATCAAACCAAACTCCCATGTTATGTTCCGTCACATTATCATGATGTGCTAGAGTAGACACTCACACTGTCAGAGACTCTTGCTTCCTTTCAAACTCAATGACATCGAAGGGTCATTGTCAACAGCCCAGAAGTTGTCATTCTGACAGCGAATTTTTTGTATTCGTCCTTACTTCGAATGTAGGGAACATGCGTAGACTGGATATTTTAAAGTTAAGGAGCATCCTTAGACTAGATACCTCAAATGTATAGAACTTGCGTTGACTGGATACTTCAGATGTCAAATACATGCGTAGACTAGATACCTCAAATGTATAGAACTTGCGTTGACTGGATACTTCAGATGTCAAATACATGCGTAGACTAGATACCTCAAATGTAAAGAACTTGCGTTGAGTGGATACTTCAGATGTCAAATACATGCGTAGACTAGATACCTCAAATGTAAAGAACTTGCGCTGAGTGGATACTTCAGATGTCAAATACATGCGTAGACTAGATACCTTAAATGTAAAGAACTTGCGTTGAGTGGATACTTCAGATGTCAAATACATGCGTAGACTAGATACGTGCAAATGCGTGCGCTTTGTAACATAAGTGAAATAAATCGTAACTTATGACGTTTTGATACCAACATCCCTTCAGTGAGACAATATGTATTAATGTATGCAGAGACATGTAACCCTCTTACTGGTATGTTTGTACGTAAATAAACCGTTGTATTCACACATGCTCATAACATCACTGCGAGGACGGTGGCAGTCACAACTGCAAAATATGATATCTATTTCACTATGGTACTATCATGAACATAAATAACGCACTATAACGTTGTGATCCATTCATCCCTTCGATGACATTGTATCATGTCTATACATGCATAGAAACATACAGTCCCATTGCACGGATGTCGGTATCATAGCGCGACGTGGTAACAGGTGAGTGGGCGTGCCAATCCCTACTTGGCTGTCCGTACTGATGAGTGTCTCATTTTGTCCGCAGATGTGGGGGGTGGCAGCAGCTTCGACAAAGGGGGCGGCTATGATACTCGTCCCATTCCCTCCGGTCCCCCTCTGTCGCCCTCCGACAGCCAACTCAATGGGCAAGGTGAGAGTGGGGAAGAAGGGAGTGGGGAGGAAGAGGGCTGTAGGAGGGGAGGAAGAAGAAGAGACTGACTGTACGCTAGCTACGGTGGAGAGGTTCACACGCCTGTAAACAAAGCCTTGTTGCTGGTGCAGCGTTGGTTGCCATGTCCTCATTACTGGAACAATGATTAAAACGGTTAAGGATGTCATACAAATGTTATGACATCAGAGACAGCAAATTAGTGGCGCCCAACTGCTCGACATAAGATGTTGGCATCTTGGGGTCAGGGTGTAAAAGCTCTGTGCAGGAAAGTGGCAAGAGGCGGACAATATTTGATTTTCAGGGAATATTTGGTTTAGTATGTGAAATAAGTGGTGTAAGAAATGATGTACTCGTAGATGGACACAAACATTCGTCAAACACATTTTAAATTCATGATGATTTTAAAGGAACTGTCACGCACGCGTGACTAAAAGGACTTACCTCATTTTCTCGTGCGTCTGCTCCTTCAGGGTCAGTTCTTAAATTGAATGGGGTTCAATTGATCGTGTACCCTCGACTGGATATTCTTGGTATGACATTTGATGCTAGTGTAGGCATGCAACAGATAACACATAACAGAAAACACCAGAGATCTGCTGCTATCCTCAAACTATAGTCAACAAATTTATCACATCATTTTGGGTGATTTCATGCGTGAAGAGCCAAAGAGCCCAGGTTTGTCAAAACCGAGTGCCCCCCTCACGAGTATTACCTCCATCAGATCTGGGGATAACCAAATTGGCCCAACGGGGATCTTCAACCCTGTGTCAATAATTATTATGCAGTATTGTATTATTAAAATAATGTCATACTTTTTCAAAGATTTATCATATTTTTGATTATGAAGTTACAAGGTCTTACGGGAATTGTAACCCCCCACTCCTTGGCTCTCCAGCAACGACTGATGGCGTTAGGTCAATAGAGCTTAAACGTAGAGCGGACACAACTCATTGCCCCTCTCACCCCGCCCCGGCAGAGATCAATTACTGTTAAGATGGGAGAGCCCAATTTCAATTCCACGTTACCATGATAGCTCTACGTTTACAGGTTACCATGATAGCTCTACGTTTACACGTTACCATGATAGCTCTACGTTTACACGTTACCATGATAGCTCTACGTTTACACGTTACCATGATAGCTCTACGTTTACACGTTACCATTATAGCTCTACGTTTACACGTTACCATTATAGCTCTACGTTTACACGTTACCATTATAGCTCTACGTTTACACGTTACCATGATAGCTCTACGTTTACACGTTACCATTATAGCTCTACGTTTACACGTTACCATGATAGCTCTACGTTTACATGTTATCATGATAGCTCTACGTTTACACGTTACCATGATTGCTCTGCGTTTACACGTTACCATGATAGCTCTACGTTTACACATTACCATGATAGCTCTACGTTTACACGTTACCATGATAGCTCTACGTTTACACGTTACCATGATTGATCTGCGTTTACACGTTACCATGATTGCTCTGCGTTTGCACGTTATCATGATAGCTCTGCGTTTACACGTTACCATGATAGCTCTACGTTTACACGCTACCATGATAGCTCTACGTTTACACGTTACCATGATAGCTCTACGTTTACACGTTACCATGATAGCTCTACGTTTACACGTTACCATGATAGCTCTACGCTCACTCCCGTGAATGATAGCTTTACGTATATTTCCATGATAGCTCTAAGGCCATACGTCAATGATAGCGCTAGGGCATGTCAATGAGAGCTCTACGTTTACGTCCATGATAGCTCTACGTTTACGTCCATGATAGCTCTACGTCTACGGCAAATCAAGAACCGGCATTCGCTGTCAATTTTCTCAAGCACAATATCAAGTAATATGCGTTACCTGGAACAACAATATCAAGTAACGAGCGGCACCGGGAACAATATAATCAAGTAACGGCGGTACTGGGAACATCAACGGCACCGGAAATCGAACTACAGACTTCATGATTTGCGAACAACGACGCGTGTTCCTTGGCCACCAGTCGTGTGCTGCATTACTGTTAGGTGGATGTTGTTCGCGCGATTCAGGTAATAGATACAAGGTGTTTGCTGCCTACATATGACGTAGGCATACATAGTTTCAAGTTGGGGCATCAATTTAAAACATCAACTGCTTTAAATTTTCCATTGAATTCCATCCACGATATTCTTAGTTCTAAAAAACACCGCGACAACTTCGACAAGACTCTGACCAGACTTTGAAAATATAAGTAAGTGAATTCATATCAATGAATGGCAAAACAAACTACCAAAATTGCAAGAGGTCAATAACGCGTTGCAAGGATGAAGAGTAAAAAATACAGGCTTGGTTCAAAGCAGAGCTGGACAGCCGCTGGACACTGTACTGTTTATTTTATTTTATTTTATTTTAAATTCCATTTGTGAAAATGGCATCAACAAGCTGATCGGAATGCGGCAAATCATTTGACGCTATTCAATGATGTTTTTAATAGTTTATTCATTGACGTTATTCATTGACGTTATTCATTGACGTTATTCATTGATGTTATTCATTGATGTTAATAATTGGCCTTATTCATTGCCATTATTCATTGACGTTATTTATTGACGTTATTCATTGACATTATTCATTGACGTTATTCATTGACGTTATCCATTGACTTTATTCGTTGACGTTATTGATTGACGTTATTCATTGACGGTATTCATTGACGCTATTCATTGATGTTATTCATTGACATTATTCATTGACGTTATTTATTGACGTTATTCATTGACATTATTCATTGACATTATTCATTGACGTCATTCATTGAAGTTATTCATTGACATTATTCATTGACGTTATTTATTGACGTTATTCATTGACGTTATTCAAGGACGTTATTCATTGACATTATTCATTGACATCATTCATCAACGTCATTCACTGACGTTATTCATTGACTATTTATTGGTGTTATTCATTGACGTCATTCACTGACATCATTCATTGACGTTATTCACTGGCGTTATTCATTGACGTTGTTCACTGACGTTATTTCTTGACGCTATTCATGTTACGAAACTGTCCGTAAATTTTAATTCTATTTGTTCCGGTGTGACAGATTTATGCATCATACTATATGCCGTATAAGAAATACTCTCTTATTTCACGGATTAGTCCTGTAAATTTGTTTGCTCTACATTTGCGCTGACCTCCTATAATGCAGGTCCGTGTTATTATTTGCATCTGGGTCACGAGCTCTGCAACACAGCCAACGACCGGCCATTTCCTCGCACAGGTACATTATGATAATAATAGCATATGAGAACATGAATCGACCTACCTATTTCTAGACCTTTCTCCCAACTTAGGCGATGAATGTCCATAGACCCAGCATTGGGTAGCAGCTGCTAGGCTCCACAGCTGACAGGTCTTTGAGCGAACCATGATGTAATGGGTAGATGAAATGGGTATGCAAACGCAATCATCACTGTGAACCATGATGTAATGGGTAGATGTAATGGGCATGCAAACGCAATCACCATTGCGAACCATGATGTAATGGGCATGCAAACGCAATCATCATTGAGCAGAGGATAAAAAAAATGAAACAAAATTTTAAATGAATTATTTGATAAAATTAGTTACATTTCCATGTTCGTTCAGTACTTTGAATCGTAACCATAGCAGAAAATATAGGTTAAACAACACCTAAAATCAATAGGGAGAAGATGATTAACCTTTGAGTGAATGTGTCGCTGCAGGACCAGTAGCACCGAGGAACAAATCCCAGCACCATTTGACCCGCCCTTTGTTAGAGAGTATAATGGCTAATACCTCCTGCTCCATTACACTCCCAGCCAACAGTCCTATACCAGCACCCTCTGACCCGCCCTTTGTTAGAGAGTATAATGGTTAATACCTTTGCTCCATTACACTCCCAGCCAACAGTCCTATCAAGCACACTAAGAAAACGATGCCAACTCTTCAATCCAGCTTCACCAAACGCTCGCATCCACTCAACTCAAATCGAAAGATTTTTTACTAGTTTACTCCCATGAACTTTGATGAAGTCGAACATAACTTAGTGTTTCTTTGATGGAATGAGTCTGTTGAGGTTGTGCGTGCAGCGGCGTCGTATTATCAAGCCTGACCCGTGAACAGTCCTGTCTTGCCTGAGTAGGGGTTTGGAGGGGCAATCCAGTTTATAGGATCACGCACCCTTTGCCTACTTCGTGCCCGATGGACAAGTGTGCCAGCCTGTAGGTACAACAAGGCATACACGGCAGTGTGTCGAGCTGTGTGGTTGGGATAGGGTGTGGGGAACTCCACTGAATAAATATAATTACCCTAAATGTTAGTATTCAAAGGTATTGAAGAGCGTTTAGTTAGTATTATTGTTATTATTAAATCATTTATTTCCAGCGTCTGGCAATGGGTTTTACACTTTTAGAAAAATAATTACATTCTTAAACATAAGACATGAAACTTCATTATCAACTACGCTATTTGAATTAACGAAATATGTATAGAGACTTCTACAGCATATGAAATTTCTCTTATATTCGTTCAGTGGCTTCATCGAACACAGATTAAACATAATGTATTCCACACTTTGGTAGCCACAATTTAACATATGGACTTAGCGTTCTCAATCGTCCGTGCAATCCAAGTTCAACATAAATGTTCATAAGCTACCTAAGGAAAGAATACAATAGAATTAGTCTTATTTGAAACTTGACGCTGAACATTTTAGAATCGAAAATAATAAAAAATATAAGCTAAAACATTGTGGAAGAATCATGATTGTTGAGGTGAGAAGCAGAGTCGCTGGTTCCCAGTCAAGTGACCCTCCACCAGGGACAACTCCTTTAAAGTCATTATTAACGGGTCCTGGACACGAGAAGAAACCTATTGATGTTATAAACACAGAGAACAAGAAACATGACGACTCTTTGGGAGACGATGCCACTGCAAAAATACAGACTTCCGTCTTTAAAGGAAGCATTGAAGAGGTTCCTGCTCCAAGATCTGCTTTGAAATACAGTCGGTTCAATGGCAAAATTCTCCATCAAGAAGACAGTTTGAGGGAAAGTTCTCCAATTCACGATCCTATGAAGGCCTCGAAATCTGCCCCCACCTACCCTGAGGCTTGCACCGTCAAGAAGGGTATCCACGAAGTGTTTGAACAGACGGCGATTGGAGCTAAAACCAGAAATCCTTATTCTGACACCAAAAAATTGCAAAAAACTATCTTTTTGAACCGGCGTTTGGCCCAAGGGGTTATGATGTACGGGTCCGGCAGCCTGCCTTCTCGCAAGGGGAAGACAAGGATGAAGCATAGCAACTCCCTGCCTTCGTTGAAATTGCCTCCCTCACATCCCCAGAGCAATGTTGGTGAGTGTTGTCTCATTCCTCGCACCCCTACTGCTATGTTGGTGAGTGTTGTCTCATTCCTCGCACCCCCACAGCTATGTTGGTGAGGGTTGTCTCATTCCTCGCACCCCCAGAGCTATGTTGGTGCGTGTTGTCTCATTCCTCGCACCCCCACAGCTATGTTGGTGAGTGTTGTCTCATTCCTCGCGCCTCTAAAGCAATGTTGGTGAGGGTTGTCTCATCCCTCGCACCCTCACAGCTATGTTGGTGAGTGTTGTCTCATTCCTCGCACCCCCACAGTTATGTTGGTGAGGGTTGTCTCCTTCCTTACACCCCACAGCTATGTTGGTGAGTGTTGTCCCAATCCTCGTACTCCCAGAGCAATGTTGGTGAGGGCTATCTCCTCCCACGTATCATCATTTAATTCTATTTCCCTCGACAATTTTTCCCCTTCTTGATCTTTAAAAACATAGAACTCACAGACACAGGATGCTCTCGTAGGTGTTCTGCTTCAGAACTAATCTTCTTACTATGAAAATCCAACTTCGTCTGGGCTGAAGGCCCGTTATTCTCTTCTTGTAACCACCCCCCCCCACAGCTGCATAAGATCGCAAAAGATTTTATGATCATTCTATTCAGTATAGCTTGGCATGCAACCAGTTGACATGGGAATTTTTATTTATTTCCGATTCGTTCGATGAAAGATTGGAAAGTCCGCTACTCACCCAAGACAAGAGACGAGGACAGCGCTCGGTATCACGTGATGCGGTCTGTTTGGCATCCTGTAGAACAGAGATCCCACTTAGATACACAAACATCCTTTCAACAAAGTACCCAGATATATGTGAGTTCAAATACTTAGTGGGTCTACGGGATTCTGGTAACCCGTTGGATAACAGGTGAAATGGTCTGTTTCCTTTCTTAGAACAGATACCAGACATGTTTAGATGAATTACATTCCAACAAATATTCGAAATAAAAAGTAAATTTAAATTTAGATGAAAGTTCTTCAACTGCTTAAATATTGTCCACCACCGGAGTTTTTTTATTCTGCTAACACTTTTGACGAGCGAGCAGCAGAGTTGTCCTTTGTTCCTAAAGGACGATGCATTGGCGGATTTTTTTAACGTCAGCTGGTAGACTGTTGAAAAATGTTGAGACTAAGATTGAATACGCTTTAGGCCCAGTCTGCGTTCTTCTGTACTCGGTGCCAACGTCACTTCCGTTTCGCGTTGATCGATCGTTTTCTGCTACGACCTTTCGGCATAGTTCAGGCAGCGTTGGAGATAATAGGACAGCGTTGGATATAATAGGACAGCGCTGCATATAATAGGACAGCCTTGGATATAATAGGAGAGCGCTGGATATAATAGGACAGCGTTGGATATAATAGGACAGCGTTGGAGATAATAGGACAGCGTTGGATATAATAGGACAGCGTTGGATATAATAGGAGAGCGCTGGATATAATAGGACAGCCTTGGATATAATAGGAGAGCGCTGGATATAATAGGACAGCGTTGGATATAATAGGAGAGCGCTGGATATAATAGGACAGCCTTGGATATAATAGGAGAGCGCTGGATATAATAGGACAGCGTTGGATATAATAGGAGAGCGCTGGATATAATAGGACAGCGTTGGATATAATAGGACAGCGTTGGATATAATAGGAGAGCGCTGGATATAATAGGACAGCGTTGGATATAATAGG
>SDVV010041200.1:0-10461 GCA_016164225.1 Gammarus roeselii | reverse complement strand
CATATATATAAACAAACCATTTATATAAACTATTAACAATAATAAACTATTACTATATATAACCTATTAACATACCATATGAAAATCTGAAAAATGTCCGTCCGTCCGTCCGAATGAGTCACCCGTTAGCCTCCTGCCAGTCTAGGGCGCAAACTCCCTAGACTGAAAAGTAACTCTATATATCCCTATCAATATTCCTTCACTAATCTGCGTTTTGTACACATATTCTCTACTAACATCCTTACGTCCTTGACACTCAAGATTTTCACAAAGTACTCAGCTCCCTTCTCTCGCACAGTACCACGTTCCATCACCACCTCTCAACCCCTCCACACATCTAACCCTCTACAAAAATTACTGAACGATTCAATGCTGCGCGTTTTGTGTTTGCTGATAGCTTTGTGTCTGCAAAGTTGAAACCATTTTATTTCCAAATTTTACCTGTGAAAGTAAGTTAAATGGATTACCAGGTAGCTTTTTGTCATGTTCAAAGCAGTGCTACTGGATCCAATCACGAATGCAATCAGTGTTCAGGTAGTCTCATCATGAAGTTAGACGACTGGCTGATAAGGCAATTCCAGAAATTAATTGAGAAATTGCAGAGAGCAAAAATCCAAACACATATGAGAAAATCATCTGATTGGAGTACAGTCCTCTGACTAAAGTCCGTAATAAAATGAATAAATAATCAAGATTTTTTTTTAAAGTTGGTTTTTTGCAAAAGATTGAGAATGAACAACATTCTTTCCGCTACTCTATGGAGAGAAAAATAAAATAAAAAATGCGCATAACGAAAATAAACTATTCAGATGCCAATACTGCTACATTTTTTGCCATCAATCAAGTAAATTGTAGGTCTTTGTTACTCCCAACGTAGCTGACCTTTAAAGGACAGTTGTTTTCAATTCGATCCCGTTCGGCAGCAATGATACTTATAAAACTTAACATCAACCGCGTGATTAGTCACATTTCACACATGATGTTTTTACAAACGTTCTTAAAAGCGATATTACGTGACAAAATAGTTTCATAGCAGTATTTGAAAGTCATCCATGCGTTGAACTGTTGTGATAAATAATGTTGAAACGTATTAGCTTAAAAGTAGCTATACAGTCTTCATCTGCTCAATAAGGAAAAAATGTATCTGAAACGTATAGCAGTCTTATTTGTACTAGTACGTGTACCGCCGGAATCAAAATTGAGTAATCTTTTAAAACTTATCACTAGAATTAGAAAATTATATGTTTTCGTTCGATAATTGCAATTATGAAATGATAGGTAGAGCAGCATGCGTTCGAATTCATCACATCTTATGTGCATTACAAGCAAGAGAAATTGCATTGATAAATTCTGTAATTACACTCTTCGAAAGGAAGATATTCAGGAATTCGTTAACGACTACGCTCTAACAATTTGTGAGTGCTGGTTGGTTTAGCACTTAGATCACACGGCACAAAAAAATTACAGATGTCCTCTTCTCAGGCTAATGGGAGCTTACAATGAATAATACGTATGTCTGCGATGACCAGTTTCATCCTTTATAATCATAATACCTATTGAACATTTTAAAATTATCGGCGTTTGCATTGCTTTCTTGCATTGCGTTCATTGCAACACTGCGGCCGCATCTAGCAAGACGACAGTTATGTTCACTCCCCCGATGCCTGTAAAGAACTTTTCACTCAACAGCAATGCCACCATTTCTCGGGCCATACCTACCTCCACATTTAGCTTATTTCCACTTGCCCAATAATTCTCATTCTCTCCCGTCCCCTTCGAGGACATCTCCCTCAGCGCTAGCTGATCAAGCGTCCTCCTCACAAACATCTCGCCAATCTCTCTCCCCTTCCTAACTGCAATCTCACCCCCTCAATGTTCTTTACAATATGCCATCATAACAGAGGGGAGGGGATTCCCTGACGCCTCGCCAAGTGGCATGTAGTCTTTCTATCGCAGCGGAAGAGTTGTTCCTCAATTTCCTACAGTTCCATTTACATTGTTCAGTGATGGACATTGTTTCAGTATCTTGACTGAAACGATACAGATACATCAATACGTGACAAAAGCTGAAGCGATACCGATTAATCAGTACATTATTCACACAGTAATAGAAACCGAAACAATACAGGTATGACTTAGACATTCGGATAATTGTAGTTATATTTGTGCATTGTAGATTATGTCATTTGAGGGATTTGTGTTCTACTAGTACATAATTGACTGTTTAGCTTATTGAAGCAGTGATCCGAGACTTATTAAGTTATAGAAACTGCAGTTTTTATAGTAAGATTATTGCGGAGGCATGTCTCTGCAGATACCAGAAATATGAATGGTCATTGACGAAATAGCATACAATGGATTTGATTTGAATTAAAACTCATTTCTACCTGAGCCTCAACGCGAGTCAAAACAGGCCACCGTCGGGCTTGTCGATCATGAATTTCAGTAGGCTCGCACACCTTGATATGCAAAGGTCAAACAATTTGAACATTTCAGTTGTGTCAGACGCTCGCTGGTGCGCACAAGATAAACGTATAGACGAAACGGATCTCCGCTTTTCATCATTTAAAACTTCATGAGTAATATGTATGTACACTAGTGCGTACAGGTAGCATCGTCGAGACTAATCCAAGGTTCACGGCTACATGGACAAAGTAAGCTCGGACAGCAACGCAACACAATGTTTACAGCTACGCGGTCTAGTTCAGTTACAGTACAATTGATTTATTCAGGTACGATAAAGACTTAGACGAAACGAATCCTCGACTCCAACCCCTCAGAACCTCACGAGTAACATGTACTCAAGCCAGTGCGCACAGAGAGTATCGTCAAAATTGGTACAAGGTCTACAGCTTCACGGATCAGATCAAATCAAACCGCAACGCATCACAAGGTTTATAGCTACGCGGTCCAGGTCAACCACAGAAATTACAAATGCTCCCTGCACGCGCGAGCGAGCACGGACTGAAAAGGCACTTATTTATAAAAATCACAAACAGGAACTCTCGCGCAAATACATTAGCATTATTTGAGATGACAAAATTGTGGATCATGAACAGGAAAGAGAGGGAAGGTTTACCAGGGTCGAAAAACTCCTCCGATTATTGACATCACACTTATTGTTTAGGGTGATATGGTGGGGAGGGGGGTGGCAGAGGTCCCTCAGGTTCCATAAGAGCCCGATAGGCCCCGGAGGGTAACTTAAGTCCCCCGGGTCCTCCGAGCTCCCCGGGTCCCTCGAATCCCCTCGTCTCAGCTCATCTCGGTTTGTCTTGAATCATTTCGGCCAGTCTCGACTCGTCGCGCCCAACTCGACTCGCCTCAACGTGTTCCGACTGATGTCGACGCACCTCGACCAGCCTCGACGAGGCTATCCCCCTCTGCGCCAGTAATCCTGTGCACTGTAGAAACTATATATTCCACTCAAACATTTTAAGGTGGGAGCGGGGTGGGGGGTCAGAGGTCCCTTGGGATTCAAAAGACCCCGATGAGTGCCGGAGGGTAACCCAAGTTCCCCGGGTCCCTCGAGTCCCCTCGTCTCACTTCATCTCGGCCTGTTTCGAATCATTTCGGCCAGTCTCGACTCGTCGTCCCCAATTCGATTGGCCTCAACATGTTTCGACTGATCTTTACGCACCTCGACCAGCCTCGACGCGGTTCTCCCTTTGTGCCACTAATCTGTGGACTGTAATAGCTAATTGTTCTGCTCAAGCATTTCACATACATACATTTTTCTCTGTATAAGTTTTACAGCGCGGGGAGGAGGAAGTAGGATTCCCAGGGTTCAGAGGAGCCTCAAGAGTATCAACAAAGTTATTCCACGGGGTCCCAAAAGGTCTCAAAGGTGTCCCAATGGGCCCCAGCAGGATTCGAGCCCCCGTTTCCCGAACCCCCGGGTCCCTTGAGTCCCGCGGGTTCCACGTGCACCCTCCATTACCCGGGTCACAGACCAGCCTCGGTTCGTCGCGACTCATCGCTTCCCCAGTCGACTTGTCTCCACTCGCCTCAACCTGCCTCGACTCGCTTCAACCCCTCCACCCACAGTGTCATTTAAGACTTTCACTTTCTAAGGTCAATATAAAAATTATTTTACCATTCAGCTATCAATACGCCTAGCTGTGATCAGACGTTTATTAGGCGCACGAGTGAGTGCAAATTCTCCCACCGTAGGTTGGACTAGACTAACTAACACACCGCGTAATCCACCTAGGGTCTCTGCGGGCGTCTAATGATACGTGATTAAATAACCAATCCAAAATTGATCACCACGAAAAAAGCAAATGACTAAATACTAAAATACTAAAATAAACGAGTATAGTTGGGGATGAACGACCAAAATTATTCGGTGGAACTAATCATTTTAAGGTTTCAAGGCGTTCCATTAGTAGAGCCTTAATCTTCTTGCGAAAGAGGAGTGGGATCAGAAGTGTACGTAAACGAGAACTTTCGTCAAAACGTCGCAAGACGCAAGACAACAATAAACGCGATTATCCAAGCAGATATTTTGTTGTCTGGAGGTATAACGCTGAAAATTGTAATGTAGTATACTGAAATACAAAAAAAACAGTAGCAGAAGATAATGTTCTAGAAGACAAATTGGACAATACAATCTCTTCCTCCCATGAAATATATTAATGTGGGACTTTTACCAAACTGACATCAACTAAGCTGCCCTGGAAGTCAAAGCTGGTGTGAATCGTCAATACCCACACCTGTGAACAATCTGTGAAAGAACCAACAAGAGAACCAAACTTATGAAATTCTATATTAACGATAGAAGATGAAATAATATATCAGGTAACAAATCAGACAAAATAGGTGAAGACAATAATATTGAATTCTAAATAACTTTTCATAGAACAGTTATTCATAAATAGAAAACGCATACTTCAGGATCCAGCTGGAGTGCTGGACCTAAGAAGAATGCCTTGTATTCATCAGAGACAAGGCGGTGCATGCAAGCATGCGACTTACATTCCGAAGAAAGGCTGAACTATATGGAGTTAAAGAAGCCGTTTCTCACGAGCAGGAAATGCATCAGTCCACACAGCTAATCCCTCACAACAACCCCGAGCACATAAGCAGGCTGGCATGAGAGTAAACTATGTTTTCAGAAGCGAAGTAAAATAGAGAGATTATTGTAGCTAGAATAGCTAAGCATAATCCAAAAGCGTTCAATGCACATCTGAATGCGAGGGTGGCTGCTTGTGAAGGTATTGGCGATCTTAGAAACAGCGCAGGTGCTTCAAAATTCTCCGTGTCGAAAATCCTCAATCACTATTTTGTTAACTCATTCGCGAATGAAAACACGAGCAATATCTCACAGAGGTAATATTTAATGATTTAGAGGGTTAGGATTTAAAACTGGTTTCGGTACACAGACAGGTAGAAAATATTAATGATATATCGACATTTACATAAAATGTACCAAACCTTCGCCAGCGTGAGCTGTTTTGAAAACAACATTTGCTACTTAAATTTAAGTAATATTAACTTGCATGTATTAGTAGTAAATTAATTTGCATATGCATCACCCCAATCTATGACTCTTTCTATTGTTCAATATGACAAGTCAAAAAAAAGTTACACTGAACAATTCATCTCTATAGAAGAATAAGTCAATTCGGATAGGTCAACTAATAGGTAATCATGACATTATACTCTTTACACCGACTTTTAATGAAACAAATGAGTGTAGCGTGTATCCAAAACGGGGTTGCATTTAATATTTACTCAAGTAATGATTGGTGCTCATAACACAAATATTGAAACTAATTACAGCTAACATAATAGGTTACTCTTGAGCATTTCAATGAGCTAGAAGGATGAACATGATCATTGAGCAGGTTCCTATACATGGGCAAGAATGTAGAAAATGTGAGTACATGAAAAAGTTAAAAACACGTTGGAAATGACGTGATACTGAGAAATAACATATAGTTGATGTGGTAAATTTCATAAAGGAAGTAAATAACTGTTCAATAATTTCTGCATGTACAAGTTCGAATATGTAAAATTTTAGTTTATGTTTAAAGGCACCAATACAGCTACTTTTTCGGACATTGAAACAATCGAATTTTAAGTATTAGCAGCTAAGTATATGAAAAACAGTCGTGAATGGAAGGACACGACAAGGCGAATCTACAAATTCGTATTGTAAAACAACATAGTTTTTTTTCTCTCGAAACAATCGTTATCAAAGTACGCTAACGATTCAAATCAGTGTAAACTAACACTGTAGCGGAAAGTTATTGATGCGACACAGTGGGAGGATATAACATTAACAAAAGAGACACAAAGTGTGCTCATGCGTTAGACGAAGAATAATACGTCTGAGGTATTATTCTTCGTCTCCCTCTTTCAACGATTTTTTTTGTTTATGCTACACTTACAATTGCTCACTTTACAATTTGGCCTGTGTGTTAGAATGGATGGTGCTCCCCTACATTCCTAGATAATATCCTACTCTGCGTGTTGTCGACATTTAGAGTCAATTTATTAGATGTGAAACAGTTCGAAATGTGGATCAATTGATAATTCATATTGTCAATAGTATCGTTAAGGATTTATCCGTTCAAATTCACAGTTGTACCACAACAGCAAAAAGATCAAACTACGATCTTCCGCTTGTGTTTTCAATGTCGTTATTGTATAGTAGGAGGAGCAATGATCGAAGGATCGACCCCTGGGATTGTTACATTTTTATCCAGTGAGTGTCCAGGAACAAACTCCGAAATGCAGTAAATATGCAACCAAAATTGAATAGTTCACGCAATCAAAAGGCTTGCTTAAGTCCATAAAAGGTTCAACATTAACTCCACTACTATCTGCATTCCTGGAAGCGTGGAAGACGGTCTTCACTCAGCTAGGTAGGTAATTACAGAATCAATATGTATCTAGCTTAGAAACTTTTTCAAAAACGTTGCCTACGACGAGCAGAGCTGAAATTGGGTGATAATTTTTTTGTCTTATTTTATTTTTATAAACCGGGCATTTTTTGCCATTTCGAGTATATTGGGAATGCATTTTCTGCTTAAGTGACTAATCGAGGATTTGGGTCAGTGAAGATAAAATACTCTCAGAAATTCCTTTAATTACACTGGTTGGGATGTCATCCTGGCCAGTGTAGTTACTATTTTTTGAATCTCGTATGATTGATTTCACTTCGTTTTGGTCCACAAGATTATTGATAGGCAGTTTGAGGATTACATTCTCTTAATATTTTAAGAAGGGGATGTTCTTGTTAATTAATAATGGCTTCAATTAGGGTGCCAGGTAAACTATTGAGGGCATATGAGAGCGTTTTTGAGCAGTGATGTCCACATCATCAATTTAAATGTATCCAAAACGACCGGTAACTTTCCCCTGTGGTTTACTAAAGTTTTTTTTTTCTTCTGTTTCCTGGCTTGGTTTCAATCATAGTTTGGATGTAAATGTCACAAGCATTAGTAGTCATTTTTGTGGAAGCATTCTTTTCCCGTTAATATTCCCGTTTATGTATGAGGGATACCTCTTCAATTGACGGCACAGTACCTATTTTATGTTCCTTTGAAACAAGTAACCCTGATGTCCTTCTTGAATAAGTAGCATGTTTGTGGAAACAATATTATGTTATTAGATGAAATGCGTCACAAACTGCTCAATTATTACAATATACAAGGTAAGGGCGAATGTGAGTCTGGTGTTGTAAGTGGAAGAAAGTCTGGTGTGGAGGAAGGTAGGGCACGAGAAGGTGTGGTCTTGATATTGAGTGATCGGTTGGCTAGTAGCGCTACAGAATGGAAGGAGGTGTCCCCAAGATTGATGTGGGTGAAAGTTAAGTTAGGCGTAGAAAGATGGGCATTTGTGAGTGCTTACGGACCTGGCAGCGAGAAGAGTGAAGAGGAGAGGGAGCAATTCTGGAATGACTTGAGTGAGTGTATTGAGAGTTTTGGTGGTCATTTCAATGTAGTTGTACTGGGTGATCTTAATGCGAGAGTTGGAGATGAGATGGTTGAAAATGTGATAGGAAGGTATGGGGTTCCCGGTAGAAATGACAGTGGAGAAAACCTGATAGGTAAGTGTATGGAGCAGGAGCTGGTGGTCGGGAACAGTTTGTTCAAGAAGCGAGATATTCACAAGTACACATGGGTAAGGATGGCCCATGGTGCAATGGTGGAGAGAGCACTGATGGATTTTGTGCTGATATCGACGAGAGTGGTGGGGAGGCTGTTGGATGTGCGGGTGTTGAGAGGAGAGGGTGGAGGAGTGTCTGCCCATCTGCTGGTGGAAGGTAGATTAAGAGTGGAGCAGAAGTGGAAGGGCAACAAGCGAGTGGTAGGAGGAAGAAAGGTAGTGAAAATGAGTGGACTGAATGTGAAAAGTAGAGCCGAGGAGTTCCAGCAGGCGTTGGAGGAAAAATATGACAACGTGAGAGGACAGGATCTGAGAGATGTGGAGGAAGAATGGGAGACGTTAAGGGATGCGTCGTTGAGATGTGCGAAGAAAGTGTGTGGTGTGCGCCGTGTGGGCGGGTGCAGGAGGAAAGGCTGCGAGTGGTGGAACGAGGAGGTCAAACTGGCGGTGGCACGGAAAAGATGTGCGTTTGAGGAGCGGTTACAGGTGAAGTCGGAGGTGGCTCGCGAAAGGTACAAAGAGAGGAGAAACGAGGTGAAGCGGGTGGTGAAGAGAGCTAATAAGGACGCTGATGCCAGGTGGGGCAGACGGTTGTGCCAGAATTTTGAGAAGAGTAATAAGATGTTCTGGAAAGAGGTGAAGAGGGTGAGAAAGGGAGAGACCGGAAAGGAGGAAGTGGTGAAAGATGAAAACGGCCAGTTGTTGTTGGAAAGTGGTAATGTACGGAAGAGGTGGGCCGAGCATTTTGATGAGTTGTTGAATGTCGAGGATGACAGAGAGGCTGACATTAATGCTGTGGGTGGTGGTGCTCGGATGCCAGTTTGGGAGAAAGACTTATTGCGGACATTACGAGGGAAGAGGTAAACGAGGCGGTGGACGCGATGAAAGCAGGGAAAGCCCCTGGTTTGGATGAAGTTGCGACCGAGTGCCTGAAGAAGAGTGGAGTAACGATTGTCGAATGGTTGGTGAGGTAACTGAACTTGTGTTTTGCAGCAGGCGTGGTACAAAGTGAGTGGCGCAGTGCCTGCATTGTTCCGCTATATAAGGGCAGAGGAGATAAAAATGAATGCTGCAACTCGAGAGATATCAGTCTGTTATGTGTTGTTGGTAAGTTGTACGGGAGAGTGCTAATCAAAAGGATTAGAGACTGTACGGACTGCGCAATTGGAGAGGAGTGGTAGAGGGTGTACCGATCAGATTTTTGCAGTGTGACAGGTATGTGAGAAGTACTTTGCCAAAGGAAAGGATGTGTTCTGGGCCTTCATGGATCTGGAGAAGGCATACGACAGAATTGACAGGGGGGCGCTGTGGAGGGTGTTGAGTTTGTATGGAGTGGGCGGACATCTGTTGAAAGCAGTGCAGAGTTTCTATGCTGACAGCCGAGCATGTGTCAGAGTGGGGAGCGAGGTGAGTGATTGGTTCACAGTGAAAGTGGGACTAAGACAAGGCTGCGTGATGTCTCCCTGGCTGTTCAACCTCTATATGGATGGAATGGTCAAGGAGGTGAACGTGAGTGTGCTGGGTCGTGGCTTGGAACTGTTGGAAGCAAATGGGCGGAGTTGGCAGTTGAGCCAGTTGCTATTTGCTAATGATACGGCCCTGGTTGCGGATTCGGAGGAGAAGCTATGTAGGCTAGTGTCTGAGTTTGGTAGAGTGTGTGAGAGGAGGAAGCTTCGCAAGAACGTGGGTAAGAGTAAAGAAATGAGATGCTCGAGGCCTGTCGACGCGAGCAAAATCAGTGTCACCCTAAATGGAGAGCTCATGGAGGAAGTTCAGTGTTTTAAGTTTCTGGGCTCTCATGTGGAGAAAACTGAACTAGTGGAAACTGAAGTGAAGGCGCGAGTGAAGGAGGGATGTAAAGTTTTTGGCTGCACTGAAGAGTGTAATGAGCTGTAGGACGTTGGGGATGGAAGCAAAGAGACGGCTGTATGAGAGTGTTGTTGTCCCAACTATACTCTACGGAGCTGAGGCTTGGGGGGTGAGAGCAGAGGAGAGAAGAAGGTTGAATGTTTTTGAGATGAAGTGTTTGAGGAGCATGGCTGGTGTAACGCTGAGAGACCGGATCACCAACGACGTGGTTCGAATCAGAACAGGGACGGTGAAAAAGTTGGTGAACAGAGTGGATTCACGTGTACTGAGATGGTTCGGGCACATGGAGAGGATGGATGAAGGGAGATTGGTGAAAAGGGTGATGAATGCGGAGGCGAGTGGTCGCAGGCCTAGAGGTAGACCGGAGTTTGGGTGGATGGATGGTCTGAAGCAGGCGTTGGGAAGGAGAGACATGAATGTGGAGGTGGCGAGAGAGCGTGCAATGAACAGGCGTGAGTGGAGAATGGTTGTGTATGG
>SDVV010041199.1:0-10461 GCA_016164225.1 Gammarus roeselii | reverse complement strand
TACATAAGGGCAGAGAGAGAGAGAGAGATAGAGAGAAAGGAAGAAACTTAGATAAATATATTATAGTATCGTGTAAAATATGTAAAGCATTACGAGTGTAGGACTTGCTGTAGGAAAGGGGTTAATATAATGTAAGCCTTTAACAGTGTTTGTCACGAGGAGCATTTTGTGTCGAGACGTTGTATGATGCTGAAATAAACTGGAAATATATTTATATTCATCATTGCTTCTCCATCACACTATTAATCATAGCTTCAACATTCAAATTCTCTTCCGAAGTATGTCGGTACATTCTGAAAGTTTTGATCCTGATCCGAATCATTTCATCACTCTCATACTGTCACATTCATGCAATATGTCAGAAACAACTTGTCATGACCTTGGCATACCATCTTAGCTCAATTTAAAGTCGTATTCCATTATTATTATTTAGCGCTCTGTGCGTTTTCTAACGACTTCTGGTGCATTGACAGCGCCTTACCTCTGTAATGAGTGGACTTGCTTGCTGCTTGACTGGGACACAGCAATTCTCAATCGCCCCCAGTGCCACATCCACAATAATTAATGAACGTTTCAGTGCATACAGGAACCACTTGTATGGGTATGCATCATATTCCCGTCAATGGACTGTCCGGGGCAGCACGCTGAGTCTCCATCTGTGGGGCTGCACTTCAATACACTGCCTTCTCGGCACTCTCTCCGCATGTAAATAATTTCATGGGGTAATGTCAGCAGGCCTCGTCGGTCATGGCTAGTTGGGAGCGCTTTCATAGTCATAGCGGTCTTTTTATCCAAATTATTATGTTCTAATTATTGTTCCAGAATCCACATCTGTGTAATTTATCGTCCGTGTCCTTGATGTAACACATGACTTGCATTCAACTCTCATATATAGCGGATAGTTCAGCATCGAGGAAGACTGCTGTTCTTCAAAGAACCCCGAGAGACAATCTAGTCAGATTGTGAATTAAACATCGTTATATGTGTTGCTTCACAACCAGTTAAAACTCTTTTTCGCGGTGAAAATGTGTGTTCTAACATTAAATGTCCATCCGACAAAATCTGAATGAAGTAGGAGCGTTCTTAATTCGAGAACACTCAGCTCAATTATATTGCAGCTAATCAACCCCTCATTCCAATCTTGCTTAATTGTGCTGATGTTATTGTGGCTCGCCTGCTGCGTTTCCTGATCCCGAGGAAATGTCTGATCGTCGATCAACTTATTATTGGTCGACGAAGGGAGGAATCAATGATGGAACTACTGAATTCTAATGGTTTTGATGCGATGAAAACTTTTCAGGAATGAACTTGTTGAAAACATAAAATTTGATGTCTAATATTTGACAGTAACTTATTCATGGTGTTATGACATTTCACATTCCCGTGTTTATATGAAAGGACCAATGAAAATATAATTACATCACCGTGGCGACAGCCAGCAGCTGGAACTCATTTTTAATTGATTGCCAGTTCCATACATCGTAGAATAATATTACCATTGCTTTACCCGTTGCAAGAAACAATAATGCCCTAATCTTGTTTCAATTACGGCTCGTATAATAACTTCCATTTAGAAAAAAACGATCTTCAAACATATCTTTTGCACAGTCGCGTGGATGCGTTTGGTTCATCACCTAACAATGTCCGATGGGTAGTAAAGTTTAAATACCAGGAAAACATATTCAAATTTGCTTATGATGTGGTTTGATGCCTACACGGAATTTTACATAGTAATGTCTATCAAAAAATTAATAATATTTTTACACTCTTTGACTGAATATCTAGTCTAATACTGCTCCACTTTCTTTACATCTCATCGCTGTTCAATGTTTTTGATAGGACCGTGATCTTCTCCCTAGTATTAATATTTCCGGCGTACTAGAAAAGGAGAACGTTTTGTTTGCGGACATCTCCAGTCTAAGTGTGAAGGCAGCTCATATACATATTATCCACCGGATGGAGGCATCTTCTGCAGTACCCTCACTATGTTAAGTTGACCAAACAACGCTGTACACACTTGGCATGTCGTTGATCCTCATGAAAATGATATAACCGGAAAAAGAGAGAACAGCAGGAATGCAATTAATGTGATATTTGAACTAGTTGCATTCAGTATGTATTAAATTAAAGCCAATCATCAGTACCTTCGTACCTACAAATACAATATCAACAGGTCATTAAAATAAGTTTTTAAACGTATTTTCTAAACATTGAAAATCGCCAAAACATATTTAATGAAGGGAGAATGTTTGAATATTACAGCAGTGGAGTAGGGAGGCGAAATGAGTAGACTCCTTCTCGAGAAGGCAAGGCACTATATATGTTTCTATGACAACGATTGGACAAAATGTCTGCTCAATAGCGAACAATTCGAATCATTCAGTTGTCTCTCATCAATTCGTCGTCGATGGCTATGTTCGTGATGGCAATTCATGTTCCACGTAATGCATACCGTATTTCTTCCAGAACTAAATATAAGTAGTGAGTCTCTGTAGCATTTCAGGGCTGAAATGCTACAGAGCATACAATGAAAACTATGCCAGCTCCTATGAAAATTGAGGTCTTCGGGGTTCCTGTGGATGGTCAACCAAAATCTTGGACGTCATGTAGCCCTGCAAGATCAATCGAAAGGCTCGTCTTAGAAGCTGAAGAGTTTCCTTAATCCGCTTCCTAGTTGTTTGAATTCCTTTTATGTTTAAATTACCAGCTTCTTGTCGTTTTGGACCGGCTGGAATTTATGCAAACACATTCGGGTTCAATGAGATGGCGGAATATCAACTCGGTTGCCCACCGCGATGACCGCCTTGACGCTTCCGTAGGGGCTGCAAATTATTAAAATTGGACGAGAACGAGAGGAAAGATCAAAGAGAAATGAAAATATTGAGTTCGTAAACAAATTTTGAACGTATCTAATATCACAAAGAGCAACTGAGGGGTAAATGGTCATGTAGTCTGTTTGGTTTTATCCCCTCACTGGTCGTTGAATATCACTGACAAGCATAGAGGTTGTACTCAATGACAAGATCACATAAACAGTTCCATTTGATAATGTCCAACCTCTGTGAGGTCTCATAACGAGATATCTAATAGTATTTAAATATTTCCTATTAATATACTAACGTGAGTTCGACTTGAGTAGTAAACAGCTCCGTCGCTTTGGCTCAGCGCTCGAAGAAGTTTTCATTTGATGCCGGATATTTCTGAATAAAACTGAAACTATTCATCATACAAGAGAAAAACGAATCCATGTTCTGCGGCTAATAGGAGATAGTGATTCTTTCCTTGCAATGTTTAGTGATTGTTGAAATTCATCAAGATCGGCAAATTTTACTTTTTCGTGTTGATAGAACATGCGTAGAAGTACTGGTTTCACTGAATCTTTATCACAAGATAAATCTTTTGTTATGTTTAATTCATGTCACTCAAAAAAACTACATTTAAAAGTTACAAGGTAGTACAGTTCGTGTGCTGCTGTCCACAGCACTTTCTTTTCATGATGTTCTAAAAAAGATGTTGCACGGTGCTTCCAATCATACCTAAAGTGTTTTTGTTACCGGTAATATTGTAGTATTGCTTTCGAGTTATTTAACGATGATCTGTAAATTTACTTTAAAGGTTTCGATGAACGTCAAGGAAATAGTTCAAATGTTAAGGCATCCTGTTGTGTCTGGCAGATGTTTGTCAAGTGGTGTCGCGAGTATTAAATTAGAAGAAAAAATCTGGAGGAAGCTCTCCTGCAATCTAAAGAAATCGATATTAATTTTTTTAATAATATTTTGTACACAAGCTCATGCGGTTCTGCCAGTGCCTCACGTCATGCGATATTATACATATTAAACATGTTTCCTGAAGTATTTATTTAATTGCAATTGTAATTCCAATCAGTTCTCCCTCGAGATAAATAGAGCGCCAAATTTCTGGATCGGTTCCCAGCCTGTATGTTTCCGTATAAATGTATGATTGTATATGCCAGAATTTATGAGAGCAACAGCTCTATAAGCAAATATGTTTACATGCGTGAAAATTTGTTCATGAAATTTAAAAAAAAAACTCCTAATTTTGTGACACAAACATCTGGGACAAGCAATCTTTACCGCATCCTGTCTCGTGCTCGCGAAATGTTCGAACAGGGCAGCATGTCATCGAAAGACTTTAAAGTATGTCCCAATTTCAAACGGGAATTGAGGTCGTTAATCTCATGCCGTTTCAATCAAGCCTCCGGCTGCTTCCAAACGACCTGCCATTAGTTGGGCAAATATTGGATCTTATGCCATCATCTCACAGCGGGGCGGGATGGACTTTCTCGCTAGGAGCAAAATATGTGCTTTAATTACGGTTCGGATTAGGTTACCTTCGTTTTATCTATTGCGACGCGATGTCGCGAACATTGCGAAGCAGTGCGTTCAGCAATGATGTTATGGAAACTGTCGTAGTTCCGTCCAACCAATGATGTGCGTCTGATCGGATTTACTAGGTTCGGCACCTGTCACTTGTACCAAAAATAATGACTGAAAATAACAAACAAATGATGGTTTGAATTGTATTGGTCTCATCAAATATTATGTCAAATTTGGATTTCCTACAACAACTTTAATAAACTTTTGAGACATTTGAAAGACCTATCGTCAAAAGGCTTTGTGTTGTTGAAACCTAACGTTACTACTCACAGTGAGGCCTTGCAAAATGGCAGATCACTCAGCAACTGCAGTATGAGGAAGACGACGCCCTGTGATATCCAGAGCGACCTACCCAACACTTCGCAAGACGGATCATTGAATACTTCGAAGTCCATGTAGCAGTCTCGTGATATTAGTCAGGGCAGTAAAGTGGTGGGCAAGTACTGCTTGAAGACCTGCATATAATGCCACAGCCTCAACAATAAACGTTGATAACAATCTTCAGTTATAGCTAATAGACGCTGCAGAATGTAAATGACACACTGACTATTGGATTACTTAGGTCGACAAGTGATATTTAGCTCTTATACGTAGGACATACGTCCTATTCCATTGACGTAACCGTGGAGAATGACGGAATCTCATCAGTCCCAGGCAATTGTCATAGGCCGTTCAGAACACGCGCGCCAGGCCTCTCAGCAGCAAAGGCTGCAATGCTGGTCGACTAAGCGAACATACGGCCAGTACTGAAATGAATATGGACACAAATCATATTTTTTCCTGCAAAGATAATGGCAATAAATAACGAAAATAACACTTGGATAGGATAGCAGCACTACAGTGCTGATGAAGCCAGTAGTCATTCATGAATGTAAGATTAAAAAATCGTGGTCAATATACTTGAATCGTGGAGAAACTAGTCCACAACGCCACGTCTCGCAGTTAGGCGGGCAGAGGCGATACTATTCGTTATTGCTGTCATAAGGTTCATTAACACGCTTTCCATTTAATCGCATCATAAAGAAACGTAAAAACAAATACTTACCCAATTTTCGACGCTCCCAATCCTGTTCCCTGCTCGATTATACTACCGAATGTTAGGATCATAATTAAGGTTATGAAATGGTCTGAAGTGAATGTCTACAAGATATTTTCCATGAGGTATTACATTGAGTATACTTCCAAGTTTACCAACGTAATTACAATTGTTTAACACAACGTAATTCACGACAACGTACCTCAAACAGGTGACCCCAGGCGGCGTCAGCTGCAGAGCGATACACGTAAATAAAAGATGATGAATTTCTGAAAGCCGTTAATTTGTCTCCTTTCTTCGAAACAAAGATCCGTTATAGTCATCAATTTCACACTGTGGCACTCCTCATGTGCCATTGTGCCGGATGGAGGCGAAATTAGTCTAATACTTCAGTACCATAAAGTCGCACTATGCGGTGTAAATAACATAACGGGAAATGAAAACGAATAAATTCCTCGTGCAAAAAATTGAATTACTTCATCACTTTATTGCAGCAAATAAAAAATGTTTTACTGATATGACTTGGATCATTATGAGTAGTGAAACGGTATAATACCCTCGACAAATCAACGTTTTCCTATCTTTGAGAGCTGGTCTGCTTTTACCTGCGTTGCCTAACGACTAATGCATTCGATTACCGAATGTAAGATGGAACACACGAGCATATCCAGTCATTATACAACAGGCATAACAAGTGCGCTCATACTTACATACAGGTACGAGGTGTGCTATAATTTTGACTCCTAGTTCAACACACTTTGAAACACTTTGACACACTTTATTTCCACATCTGATATCATCTTTTTAGAACTCATAAACAACCCATGCAGATTGTGTATTTTCCATCTTTATAAATAATAATTTTACTCACAATAGTAATGTACGTTACCGATATCGAAAAATAATTATATAAATTACCATTCGCAAATAACTCTCCGTATTGGGCTTTTGCTTGCGGTTTTCGACAAGGGGAATTTGATTACATATTAGTGTTAAACTCAAATGAAACGATGATAGGCTCAGGTAGTACAAGCCGTTTTGCAGTTGAACTCGATGCATCCGGAAGAATGTGGAAAAGTATATCACCAGGTGGAAATCAATGGTTTTCACAGTCAATGTATTCAAACGCTAGGATTATTTATAGTTCATACATGCAATTCATTAAACAACCCACTATTCATCTTCAAGCACGTGAAAAAAACATCAATAAGGACACTTTGGACATACTTCGGCATTGCTTTATGTCTTGTAATGTAATATTATGGCCATCTCCTGCAACTCCAAATCGCATAGTGACACAAAGTATTATATATCCATGTAAAATGGAATACATGTTGTGGATAACCGCATTTTTTGTGATCAGGTGAAATAAATGGATAATTCAGTTGCGTTCCTACAGGAAAAGGGATGTAGTTCACCCTCTATACAATCACCTCAGCCAACAGTAAGTAATAAAGATAGCGATAAATGTGGACCGGGAGTCACCTTCATTACTGTCACCATCCCTCACACAATTATTGCTGCTGAATTGACCCTGAATACAAGGACTTTACTAACGTTTTCCAACGTTATTGTAGAAATGTGCTGTCTTACATGTTAAGCACGGTTCTGGTTATGATGCAGTGATTACAGAGAAATTGGTAGTCAAACATGGGACCCACTGAAGCTTGAAACACTAATGTGTTGTGTTAGATGGCCAGATGGTTACCGATCGAATCTTGGTTGCGGAGTAGTAAATCCAAGAGTTTCCGTGACAGAGCAGTCGAAGCCGTGATTCATATTGATATATTATAATTTTTTTATTTGCTCGAACTACAATCGACACCAAGTCTTGTTACAGAAATTTATTCTGTCAATCAATTGATTCCGAGACCAAAATATACAAATTGACGTTCTCTTCCTATGCTTATCTTATGTACATAATGAAAATTTATCAAATATACAGACGACCAGTGAATACATGAAATATGGTTATTCTCCCAAAGAGCTTTCGAAACATACATTGAATCTGACTTTCTGACATACTAAAAAGTACTAGTAAGGAGCTGTTTCCAAAAATATTTAGCATCGCCTGTCAATGTCGAGGCGATAGAGCGCTTGCTAAGCACAAAACTGATCATAATAGGTTCTAGAAGAATTTCCATTCAAGTATGACGCGAGAGTGTCACCTTGGTTTATGCTAGAAAATTTAGAGTATGCGATACTCTATATGGTAGTGTAACAGTGAAATGATTCATATCCACAGAAAACTCGACATTTCAACATTACTCGCTCAGTTACGCCGACCGGACGTGCACCTTCCAAATGGAACTATTGGTGTCATGAATGTGGCGCTAAGTTGACTAACATCTTGGCTGCTGTTCTCATTTCCTGTAAACCAACATGCTCCGAATGCTTCAAAATCGACTATGTTTTGCCAAGGAAGCTACGAGCCTCTTCTCATCCCGACTAAACGAATGTTTCAAACTATCTGCAGGAGTAATAACTTCTTGATGAACTGGATGTATTAAGTTCATTTTATATCCCAAAGTTGCTTTGCGCACTAAGTGGTATTTTCAATATTTTATTATTATCCTTCTATGTCAATATGTCAATCATCCTTTGATATATGTATCAGAGTGGCCAGCGGAGTCATATGCTGCATTTGTGTTGAAGTTGGCAGTCGGCCAGGGTTCGTGAGGCGGCTTCGAGCGGGTGCGGAGCTGGGCTCTATCGATCGCTAACGAAGCAGAGCATGACAACTGGAAAACATTTTTACAGCTTGGACCTTATGGACGAGGGGCGTTGGTACAATTGCCATAAGTCGTATGTTATTAATGGTTTGATTTTTCACGCGTACCAGTGATGATCGAATCTATGAAATTTAAAACTGCTATGCGATGTCGTCCTAACTATAGTTGATGTTAGAGTCTCATCAAAGAATAACAACTCGCCCATGCTATCGATACAGTAACATAGCAGGAAGACCCATTGCCGAAATACATGTGCGGTTGATTGGTGAACAACTGTTCAGTCAGCATTTTCTTTATCAATCGACTATTAGTGTTATGGCTCAATAATAGTTGATTTAATTTCGCGTTAGCAAGTTTAGTGTTTCACACAATGGGGGATACTCGTTAGAAGGTCATCAGTTATTGACGGCATTTTACTTATTATTAAATGTTATTTCATACACCTACTCCACTTGACAAGTCAGTGATTTCAAATATCGTAAAGATTGCCGATTTGAGAAAATAACAGTTCCATGGAGATTCCGGAATACCGGAAACGTGATAGAAATAAAATTGTTCCATTAAAAAAAAAATCGATCAGAGAAGCATCGTTATCAGATAATATAGTTTAATGGGATCTGAGAATATATATTTATAAAATGTTTGTTATTGTGAAACAGACATATTTGACGATAAAAATACACATACGAAGAAAAAGTCATCATCATTTCATAGAGAAACTAATATCTGATTTCATTAGATACCCGTGCCCCTCTAGAAACTATCAGCTGGAGTCGTTTAAGCCGGTCTCACCAGAGTGTATTGGGTCGCGACTTAAGATTTTTTTATCAATTGAATGGATATTCTCGTCCGCTCAGTCTTACTTCTACCAACGCCCCTACAAACTAGAGGAGACTTATATCATTCATAACTATTGACAATGCCCGGAACGTAAATAATATATCAAATTTGCATTGTTATTCGATGATTGGAAAAGATTGAACGTTCAAAACACTGCACTGCAAAGTCGTAATACAAGAACAATGTTCCTAAAAGATTCATGAACGGATAGTAACGATTTAATAAGTTATATGGGATAAGTGAACGCTGGGATTCCAGATGCATTCACTTCCTCTGCAAATTTCCCCGAACAGTGCAGATGCAATTTGTCAGTTCGTATTATTTCAGTTTATAAAATTCCTAATTTATGATCAATTCTGCCTCCGGTAATACTGGAAGGGCTGGACAAAGCTGTTCACTTCTGCCGCGACATAATCGTTCCATTCATCGTTCCATTCACTCACCAACGACTCCTTGGTGTCAAGACTATTCGTCTCGGTATGGCACACTGAGAGAAAATTTTGTGTTGCTCAAAGACAGCATGTTTATTATTTTGAAGTCTTCTGATTTGTCTAAAACTAGATATATTCGGACAGCAACAACGAGACTCAAAATGCTACAAGTTTTCCTATCATGATTGAACATGAATGAAAAAAATTGCGATACATTATAATGGTAGCGAATAACGCAGATTTAGTGAGTTAGTTATACACGAATTTCGATGGATTTTAAAAGATTTCTGGAATACTTTACATACACCAGCTGCCGTTTTGCATTTGAAATGCGCTGGTACATGACCGGGTGCTCAATATATACATGATACTTGGTTCCAGTGTTGAAAATTGTCAAAATTTTGCTGCAGAACTTAAATTTTTGTATTTGATCTCAGATGTGACGGTCCCGTTGTAATGAAATAATTTACCTTTTCGAACGCGTCAGCCTTTGGATTCGGAGAGAAAACGATACAACATCTACGTCGTCGCCAGGTTATGACTTACATTATTTACAAAGGCTAACACGTAATATCAGCATAAATAAATAAATAAATACAATCATCGGACCGTTATAGAATTACAAACTTGTATTGGTATATTTGATTTTAAAAGAGTGACAGTGGGTATTATAAACAGATGCGACGTGTCAGACTGATATGTTATCCACCTCGATATATAACACTTTCCTCTCAGAAAGTACTTATCATCTTGACTTGACTAGGACTGGCAGTTAGTGTGTTGAATCGTGAAGATAGTAAATAATTCTGAATCATTGAGTCATATTCGTGAATTATTATGCAGATTCTATGCTAACCTCAAATGTTTTTATCCCCAATTAAAGGTATTCAAAGATGATATTCTTTATCTACAAATAAGTTATGGGTTTTCTAGAAAAACAAGTTCTGCTTATTACTTTTCATCACCCACTCTGAGCAGGTTTGATTTTGTTTCTGTGTCGTATGATTAAAATTGTGATCCCTTTC
>SDVV010041198.1:0-10461 GCA_016164225.1 Gammarus roeselii | reverse complement strand
CCGAGGACGATCACAATAACAGATAATCACAATCATAGACGGTCTCAAAAGTATAACAGTTCACAACAGCACTCGATACCAAACACGGCCGATGACACGTAAGGAAGTTCACTAAGACAACGCTTGACCAACACTAATCAGAGGGGTGTTGGCCCACTAAGACTATAGGATCGCTTGAGCGCGGCCACGTGCAGCGAAGGGCCGAGTGATGAGGCCTGCGTGGAACTGATTGAATACACCTCCACCCGCCACCGCCGCGCGGCGACAACTGACCACCGACCTGCAGTGCACGCAACATGCCGCTGGTGATGACGTCACGCACCTACGGATACACGGCCAACACGCTTCAGAGTAAACAATCCTTCTTTAAACAGAAGGTTGTTCATATTAAAACTTGACTTTGAAGGCGGGTTCACAGCTTCCTCAGTAAGTGGGTCCATAATGTGATCATCACTTAGCGTAACACTTCCGCGTTACAAGTTTCCACTTGACATTCAATATTTGCCACGTTCCCTATCCTATAAATATAGAGCAAATATATCATGATATTTAATGAAGATAAAACATTCAAAAATTGCAAACTTCACAGGTGTTACACAAATGCTCCAGAAATAATGCAATTGCACCGGGATTCCAGGCGTGTATTGCAATTGGTAAACGCATTAAAGGAAAAATAATGTTACGATCGATTTTTATTAGCTTTCAAAAGTATAGCCAAGGACTATTTCAGCACCGTTGCATAACTGCTTGCTCGCTTGTCTCCACCTAGACGAAACTCTCCTCTAGACTCCATAGGGACACAAAACTCAAATACATTCATTTTTAACCGGTCACCGCAGCGGAAGTATTAGAGATAATAAAATCACCCGCTAACAAAGTTTGCATAACAAACAATACACCTGCAAACATTTTTCCCAAAAGTACCCTTCTTTTCAACTAGCATATTGCTACCGATTTATCTTAATGCCAGCCAGCATGTAGTTAAATTTCTCCTTATGCCAGCCAGTATATAGCTTAATTTCTCCTTATGCCGGCCAGCATGTACCAATTTCTCCTTGTGCCAGCCAGCATGCACCAATTTCTCCTTGTGCCAGCCAGCATGTACCAATTTCTCCTTGTGCCAGCCAGCATGTACCAATTTTTCCTTGTGCCAGCCAGCATGTACCAATTTCTCCTTGTGCCAGCCAGCATGTACCAATTTTTCCTTGTGCCAGCCAGCATGTACCAATTTTTCCTTGTGCCAGCCAGCACGTACCAATTTCTCCTTGTGCCAGCCAGCACGTACCAATTTCTCCTTGTGCCAGCCAGCACGTACCAATTTATCCTTGTGCCAGCCAGCATGTACCAATTTCTCCTTGTGCCAGCCAGCATGTAACAATTTCTCCTAGTGCCAGCCAGCATATAGCCAATTCTTTCAACAAGTTGAGTCTCAGAGTATATTTCCCAATTGGCTCAAAAGATTGCGAGGGTACTATAATTTTTTGAAGACCAGGGTCAGGATGTTTCATTCATTATTGTGCCACTTCAACTTCAACAATTTTAACAAAAATATTTGATAAGTTAATGACTGTTACATGCAATTAAATCATTTTTAGCAGTTAATAATTGACTCTACTGACATCAACTTGGATTTAGAGTAGGTTGTGATGCTGCAGGTGGGATACTTCAGATGGGGGTTACAATACCCATCACAAATATGTTTGGCTGCTGTTTCCTTTGATTTGCACAGTGCGTTTGCCAAGGTAAATCGCCACATGTTATTCAGCTAAGAACGCGAGTCCCAATGCAGCTGAAGGTGTCGTGCACGACTGGTTTAGGTATTAGTTCCGTAAGAAATCACATTTCCTAAGGTGACTATTCGACAACTTCGGAATCAATAATTGTTAGTTTTGCGTGGCGTCAACCGGGGTGATGCCCCATGGTGGGCCACTGGGGCGATTTCTTACACCCACCAGTTGGGCACCAAAACGTCAGAGTGTCCCTATTTGACTACGGGAGAAGTAGTAGTAGAAGAAGTTGCTTCCGTTTTCCACCGGAGGCCCAATGCGAAGTTGATGCTGACTCTCCCGTTGAGCAATTGAAGACTGGCAAAGTGGTTGCAGCGTTGATTAAGAGTAGGTTCAACGTAGATTCGTAGTAGGTGTAACGTAGACACAGTGGGTTTAACGTAGATACAGAGTAGGTTTAACGTAGACACAGAGTAGGTTTACCAAAGATGCAGAGTAGGTTCAACATAGATACAGAGTAGATTTAACATAGATACAAAGTACATTTAACATAGATACGTAGAAGGTTTAACATATATACAGAGTAGGTTTAACGCAGATACAGAGTAGGTTTAACGCAGATACAAAGTAAATTTAACATAGATACTAAGTAGGTTTAACATATATATACAGAGAAGGTTTAACATATATGCAGAGTAGGTTTAACGCAAATACAGAGTAGGTTTAACGCAGATACAGAGTAGGTTTAACGCAGATACAGAATAGATTTAATGCAGATACAGAGTAGGTTTAACGCAGATACAGAGTAGGTTGAACGCAGATACAGAGCAGGTTTACCGCAGATACAGAGAAGGTTTAACGCAGATACAGAGTAGGCCTAACGCAGATACAGAGCAGGTTCAACGCAGACACAGTAGGTTTAACGTAGAGGAGTAGTAGCAGCCTCCTCTGTTCTCCACCGGAGCTCCAACGTGGTCACTGAGTGCTCTCCCGTAGGGCATGACGGTCCGTTGATTCTGCACAGCTTCGTGCACGAAGTTGAAATTTACAATTGATACGCCGGGAGGACAGGAGTTCGGGATCAGAGATGATTCAGACTTCGTCATTTTCATACGGCTTCATATAAACCTGCGTGTTTTCTGAAAGGGATCAGTTTTTATCGGTGTTCTGTTTCTGTGAGCAGGCGTTGCAGGTTGCACGGGGGGCTCATCTCAAGAAGGCTCGTCGGGCTGCTGCGAGTGCATCACAATATACTAGTAAGTGTTTCACGCTGATTGCCACTTGGTGGCAACAGGGGCATGGTGGTACGTCCGGTCCAATGTCTACGTCCATTAGGTGATCGTGGGTTATCCACGTGTGTCCCGTTCATATACGGTTAATGAACACTTGGTCTCCCTATTAGAAAACCTGGCGTCCCACTCTCCCACGGATGGTTTAACTGCAAGCATCTTTTGTCCAATTTGTAGCCATGAGTCGTTCCATCGTAATGTTATACGCGAGTTGATGACTGGGAACCAGTCTAGTGATGTATGGAGATGAATTGTTTCTGCTGGGTAGACACCCGTATGGCGAGGGAATTTGCGCGCTCGTTCACTTTAATTTCCGCGTGTCCAGGGATCCAGCAGAACTCGGCCGCTTGGCTCGTCTCGGACATCGTGAATAGGTCGTGTCACATTTTTCTAAGGGCAGGGTGGTCAACGTGCAGAGTTTTCAGCGGGGTGCGAACACTCAAGTTGTCTGAGAATATAACACTTTTGGGGTGGCGGTCACTTTTTGTAATGGAGATGGCCAATTCGAGTGCGTGCAGCTCTGCAGAGAATACAGAGGCCTCTTGGGGTAGGGTGACCGAACGCGAGGTCCCCTCGCCTACGGCGGCAGCTCCCACTTCGTCCGATGTTTTGGAGCCGTCAGTGTATATATGGCAGTGCTCAGAGTACTGTTCATTAAGTAGCCGTGAGAATTATCGGCGGTAAGTGTTGGTAGGGGGTTGTTGCTTGTGGTACTTCTGCAAATCTAGGTTGGCCAGTGGTGGGCTGTTCATCCACGTTGGTGTGTTGATTTGAAGAATTCGATCGGAGAATGAAGGCTTGATTGCTTCGCATCTGATGTTCAGCGAGGTCAGTAAGTTGTCCACGCGTAGAGAAAATAGTGGGCATATGTTCTTCTTAGACGCAAAGAGGAGTTCATCGAGAATGTTGGTGACGTCACTGAGTGCCGGGCTATTGATGCAGCTCCTTGTCTTGAAATAGTACTGTAGTGAGAGTTTGTCTCTCCGGAGCGAAAGAAGAAGCTCGTTAGCAAGCACGTTCAGAGATTCGATGGGTGTGGAACGGAACGCACTGGTTGTGATACGCAGGGCGTTATTTACTATGATTGAGAGAGGTTCTAGGGTGGTTTTGGCTGCTGAACCGTGAACAATTGCTCCATAGTCAATGCGCGAGCGTATTCATGTTCTGAATAACGTCCTGCCGGTGTCCATATCGGCTCCGAATTTCAAGGATGTTACAGAGAGGATAAGTCCGGTTGCCTTTTTGCAGCGAGTCTCCAAGGCAGCAATATGAGGTCGCCATGTGAGTTTAGGGTCCCACACAAGACCGAGGAATTTCTTTGTTCCGCTAGTATTCGTTTCGGAGGGCGAGAATCGGAATCCGTTTAAGGAGGCCCAGTTCCCGCCCATGTTTAGACATTTCTGGAGTTCCTGTTGAATTTTTAAGAGGCTAGGGTGCCTGTAGCTTATTTGTAAGTCGTCCACGTATAGTGATGAAAGCAATCTTCCGTCGCGCGGGAGAATGTCTGCTATCTGGTCGGTTTTGAGTGTAAAAAGAGTGACACTGAGGACGCTTCCTTGGGGGACGGCCATTTCTTGCGGATAGGATGGTGACAGGGTGTCGCTGACCTTAATCCTGAAGGTGCGGTTTTGCAAGAATTGGTGAATGTAACGTGGTAAGTGGCCTCTCATCCCTTTGCGGTGGAGATCCTTGATGATGCCATATTTTCAGGTAGTATCGTATGCTTTTTCCAAGTCGAAAAATATGGAAACCACGTGTTCCACTCGGACAAATACCTGTCTAATATCAGATTCCAGTCTAACAAGGTGGTCCGTCGTAGAGTGGCGCTTGCGGCCGCCACACTGGATGCTGTTCAGGCCTGCATGCATATCAAGGTAGTCGACGGGGCACGTGTTCATCATTCTTTCCATGGTCTTGCTGAGGACGCTGGTAAGAGCGATGGGGCGATAGTTATGTGGGTCACCGGGTTTAGGTATTGGGATAATGATAGATTTCCGCCATTGATCGGGAAACAATGAGTTTGTATTTGAATACATAGTGTTGAACACTTTTAATAAGTGCTCACGGGCGCCATCTGAGAGATTCTTGATCATGTTCATGTGTACCCGGTCTGGCCCAGGTGAAGTTTCACGTGTATGGTCTAGGGCGCTCTGTAATTCGTGGAGGGAGAAAGGTTTGTTGTAGGCCTCTCAGATTCTAGAAGTAAAGTCAAGATGTTCACTTTTTCGCAAGTCCTTCTCCCGTTGGAAGGCAGTCGTGTAGTTTGTTGATTTGCGAAATCTGGCTAAACGTCTGAGCTAGTTTATTTGCGATTTCCGCGTGGGAAGAATAAGTTCTGCCTCCTTCTGAGAGGATATTAATTGGTCGCTTGGGCTTTCCCTGGATACGTCGATTTATTTTCCACACCTGGGAGAGGGGGGTGTTTCGATTAATAGTGTTGACTAATTGAACTCAGGTTTCACGTTTCTTCTCCACTTGAAGTTTTCGGTATACAGCAGAAGCCCTTTTCCACGCTACTCGGTTTCTGGGGGACCGTGCGCGTCGGTAGGCATGTTGTAGCTTTTCACGCTTATCTCTTGCTTCTTACACTTCTCGGCACCACCATGGTTTCGGAAAGAAGGTTGAAAGTTCATATTGGGAAATGCTTGCCTCGGCTGCAGCTTGAGATTTTTCGTATAGTTGGGCGACGAGTTCGTGTTCCGAAGTGTTGTCGGGGATGCCGTACATATCGCTCCAGGCGATGTTGGCCGAGTATTTCACCCAGCTGGCTTTCCGGTAGTTGAATCGAAGTTATTGTGGGGCCGGGTTTCTTGGTTGGTTGGTAAGAAGCGATATGATGACTGGGTTATTGTCGCTGTCGTGTGTTGAAGGCAAAACTCCAAAACGAGTTGGGATGCCAGAATGGGGGAGCATATGGATAAATTGATGGCAGTTCCCCTTTCGTGGGTGATTCGGGTGGGTTGCCCGTCGTTGAGAAGGACCAGGTTGTGAGTGTACATGGTGTTAGCCAAAATCCCCCACCAGGGGTCTGTTTTCACGCACCTCCATGTTTCATGGTAGCTGTTGAAATCTCCAAGGAGGAGTATTGGCGAGGGCAGTTGGTTTAGCAATTCGGTCATTAGTGCTTCCGAGAGGTCATGGCTTCTTGATGAGTAGATAGATATCTCTGTTATTGGCCTTGAGACGCATATATTTATGGCGATAGGTTGGAGTTCTGTCCTCAGGTGAAGAGGGAGGTGAGGTACACTTTGGTGGATCATAAGTGCCACTCCGCCGTGAGCAGTCACGTTGGTGTGGCCTTCGCGGCGGTGTATGATATATTGGGGAATTCTGAATGTGGCGGTCTCTCGGAGTTTGACCTCTTGGAGGCCTATCACCGAAGGTTTATGGGTGGCGATTAAGGATATGAATTCGTCTTTCTTGTTTCCGAGTCCCTGGCAGTTCCACTGGAGTATTTTGGTGTTCATTTTGAAGGTTGTTTGCACTCAGGCCATGATGATCCAGAGTGGTCGCGTGATTTGATAGAGCTTTTGTGGTGCTCGCGTTTTTAAGTTTGCCCAGGGGTTCCGGGTCGGGAGTCTTTACGGGAATGTCCGCCATCGGTGAAGGTGGCCTGCTGTGGTTGCTGCGGTCGCGGCTGCGAATGCTCTTGTGGGAAGACGAGGGTGTGTGCTCTTCGTGAGCGAGTGCGCTGTTCTTCTAACATAGCCCTTTTCTATCTGCGTGGGTGGTTGTGTGGAGTGCGAGGTATTTGGGCCAGGTAAGATGACTGGTTGTACAGAAGTCTCGCGTACGAGTTTTTCGAGATAAGCGCCGTCAGCGAGAACGTGATCGTTCTCGCTGGTGGCGTGTTCGTGAGTCGGGTTTGTTAACGAGGAATCGTGTCCCTCGCAGTGGTTTTCCACGAATGGAGCCGTATTTGAGACAGGTGTAGGAAATACTAGTTTCTTGTCCTGGAGGGCTGATGTTTGAGAGTTGTTACTGATCATTTTGCTCAGTGGCGCCTGGGTATCGGAGGTATATTCATCTCTTTGCCTTTTCGTTTTTATAGTAGTGAGCCTTGCTGCGTGGTCGACTGCGGGGGATGCATCCATCTCGTCGTCCTCCTGGTCTCCGAATAAATCATTTCTAGGACTGTGCGTCTCTGGTGCGGGGGCGGTCGCTGGGCTGAGTGAGGAAGCACTGCAGCCAGGTAGGAGTGATGGGGTCTTGTAACGATGTTGTTCTGATAATTTGTGGATGTCGTCGGGGGAGTTTGGTTGGATTGTCGATTAGACTGCTTTGGCATAATTGAGGCGGTTTGGGTTATCGTCTTTCCAGATTTGGATGGCTTGTTTCCGTGTAACTCTGCGTTTGTTTTGTGTGATTGTTATTTCTTTTTGGTCCATGTGTACTGGGCAGTCGCGGTCGCCTGCCTCATGGTAGGATGAGCAGTGGGTAGCGGGCTGTGCTGTCTTTTCTCTCGTGCTCGCCAGCGCACTTGCAACGTTGGGGTAAATGTGTCTGGCAGTATGTGATGACGTGGCCGTATTCAAGGCATTTTTTTCACATTGAGGCCCATGTTGCAACTGGGTAGGTTTTTTGGTTCTTCCTTGTTCACCCGAAATTACTATGAATTCCGGTGCGTCGTGTCCTGGACATGTAATTTGGTGTGCGGTAGAACTTGCGTTACGTTATTTTATCCATGTTTCTTGACGGACTTTGGGAACTCCGTAATCTTCAGCTAGACCCCTCAGCAAAAGCACTGAGGTCGGTTGTAGGCGTGTAACAGGAGGTGTTTATGATTCGTTTGATATCGTTGAAGGACGGATGTATTTCAACTGTAACTTGGAGTTTGTTTATGTGGGTAATCTTTTCTACAGCGTTACTTTGCTCACGTTTTACGACGTAGGCCAGATATATTTTTCCCTGTCGTTGAATTTCTTTCGGTTTTCCTCCCAGTTGTTCGGTGAATGACTTCATCATTATAAATGGATTAGTTGAAAAGGCAACTTTGTTTGCACCAATTCCGTTGAACGTTAAGGGAGTGGGGGGAAATTGTGCCGGTCTCCTCTCCCGAGTAGGAAGACTACAGCCTCTCGTCGCCCGACCCTGTGATCTATCTGGTATTGGAGGATCGCTCTCTCCGTCTTTTCCTCTTGGCAATCTCTATGTTCGGTGGGGTGTCCGCCTACTCTGCAATAAAAACAGTGCTTTCCTTCAGACTGGCATGACTGGGGATCTTCCCGTTTGTCGTGGTCGTCCTGAAAGCAGTATGAGCATCTTTGTTTACCATTATAGTTTCCTCTCGTGTGTCCGTATTTCTGGCATTTATAACATCGCATCGGACGTCTCTTAAATGGTGTAACCTTGGTTTTGGTGGCGCAGAAGGGAATGACTAGATATTTTGGTGGAGTAGGGCAGTTGAATTTTTGTATTAGGGCTGTGGTAGTCTCTCTTCTCGGTGCGACCTTTGCTCCGACAACGCAGTCTTTGTATTGAACGAGTCCAGTGATGTACTCCTCGATTTCCTCCTTCGGTATATCTTCAACGTAAATCAAACCTGTACTTGTAGAGAAAGTCGGGTGTGGCACAATTTTGCATGGCTTTTCACAACGTCTGGTTATGGAGAAAATCGTGTCACTTTGTGAAGTTTCGTGTCTACTGTGATAGCAAAACCTTCGTCGCTGCTGGTGGCGACGCTCAGGACTGAGCGGCCAGTGAAAGAGCCCAGCTCTTTTCGCCGAGTGAATGGACAAATATCCGGCCTGTCATTGGCGTCGAACGTGATCTTCAGGTGTTCAGGAAAGGTATGACTATTGTTGAACAAGTTGTGTTCATTGAATATCGTGTATTGCTTCCTCCTTGCAGCCCTTGGAGCTCGGTTGGGGTTTTTGTGGGGTAAAGAGTTGTCGAAGTTGTCGTCGGACGTAGAGGTGGACGTACTTGCGCAAATTGCGGGTTCTTTAGGTAGTTGGTTCTTCACTAGTTCATGAATATGGAGAAAAATGGTCTTGAAATGACCCTCGAGTCTCGTTAGACGGTCGTCAATTGTGCTAGGCTCTGCGGCGAAAACTTCTGCTCCCTGCTCAGAGAGGCCGGTCGCTTGGCTTAGTAGATTCAATATTTCTTGGACGTTCCTGGTTACTCGTCGATGCGGTTGTCTCTCCGGTCGTCTTCTGCTGAGATGGCGCTGGTCATCTTGGAGAGGCTGACGTTCTTGGCCGTTGGAATCTTGGTCTGTGGCACTCTGGAGGGGATGCCGGTCCTTCCTAAATGGAGTTTCATTCTACTCCCCATAGGCCCTCTGGTTTGCGCCAGGGGCCGTGGAGTTAACTTTAGAGGCCTCTTGACCGACTTTACCGATGTTAAGCTACGTTATATTTAAAGTATTACAAACAATGCAAGCAAACGTGCGGTTTCAGGTCCTAGCACAAACTAGGGACCAGCCTGTACTATGAAGGGGGTTCTCAGTTAGTAATCGGTACGGGAAGAAATTCGATTTCCTTGACTACGGGAATTGAAAGGGCAGACCTTTGTTAGTAAGTATCAGCTACGTTTTGAAATTCGATACAAGCACAGAACTTGTAAAAAATCACCAAAGTGAAGACGTGTGTGTTTTTAAACTCCATGAAAACTTTGGTCAAGAGAAATCAAAGTTCTGTAAACTTTGATGCTGCAGCTAGAATTTCCAATGGATAGTGGTGATACAAGGATATGCTGTAGTTTGTTGAAACAAGAATTTTTTATGAATCCACCTCTTCTGAGCAGACTCGAACAAATTCACATCCTGGACATGACCAAGATTTCAAACACAAGAACAGTAGTCAAGAATGAACGTGAAATCAAATGTGTGCTGCAATTGTCAACCACAGCAAACACCTTGAGGTTCAAAAATCGATTGGGCGAGTACTTCAGCTGTGTTACTGATAAACTCTCAATGGATGGATGTGGAGCCAGGATCTGACTGGCGGCGAGCCAGAAGCCATGTTGCTGACTGGCGAATGTGGCAGCAACATGCAAATGCTGATGTCACATCACGAGTGAAGGATGTCCCCGCAGCTGTGGGTCAGGTTAGCAGCTATGTTGCGATCAATTTTTTGTAGCAGTACCTCCAAGTATCCCAGCTATTCATGACAGTCGCAAGTTTTTTTTTTTCATCACAGTAAACGAGGTGACAAGTAGGACCCCACTTGTCACCTCCCGGAGTTCGCTGACAACTCCCCCCACAGAAACGCACATGCGCCTTCCTATCAGAAAACTACAAATCCAGTAACTCACCTTGATGGCCTCAAGACTGATCAACAAGCCAGCACAGCCAGAGTGCAGAGCAAGACAGGAGGCACAAATGCCAGAGCACGCCAGGGCCGCAAAAGCACGGCAAAACAATGGCGCTGGAAGATCCGGAAATTTGTGCTTCAGGCAACTTATCACACAGCTATCTTGTTAGTCACAACATACCAAAA
>SDVV010041197.1:0-10461 GCA_016164225.1 Gammarus roeselii | reverse complement strand
TATATATATATATCAGAATGTTTTATTGGAAATTTCGTAGTAATTCCTCATTCTGATTTACAGCCTAATAATACATTGGGTATCAAATGTTTTCAGGGTATGTGATTAGAGAGCCACTGCCATACATGCTTATGTAATACAGGCCGAGCAGATTTAAAGCGATGCTACAGGTGATTCCCATCGTTACGTGACGATGCTTGCTTTTGCCCATGTATACGTGTGTGCGTGTGTTCGCGTGTACGTATTTGTATCACGTACTATTTGTTACTCCTCTCATAAACTTCAATGCCACATGTAAGTGGCGCTAAACAAGATATAATCTGAACCCACAAATTATTCTCCCCCTATCGATTACTCTTATTAATGTTGCTACAGTGAATTTAAATTTCTGACGTACTGATAGGTTCAAACTAGATTCTGCTGTACTGGTCATTAGGAGGCAGGATGACTACAGGTTATCACATGAGTCATGATTTGAACTTGATATTACTTAGGTTACATAGCCTGTTGTCTTATTATTCTATGTATCACCCATTCCGATGATACTAAGCAACGATTGATGTAAACATATATCTTATTCTTCAAGCAATGTTTCTTGAAAACGACGATTTGAAACTACCCGTTTCTCGCAAGGCCGTCTTAAAACAATCTTGTCCGGTCGCATCAGCCTGACTCCGCCTGCCGGTGTGATCCGTACGGCTTCTCTACCTGCTTACTCCAGGAGCTTATTTCCATGCGCGCAGCAGATACGTGCTGGGCTGGGGACGTGTTCCTGCCTCACACCTGCGCACGTGCTTTTGTCTAACACCGGTCGCGTCGCCCTCCTCTTGAGGTCCGGAAATATAATAGCATGTATACTGAACATCTGAGGAGTCAAGTTTCAACAGTTCATTCACTTAAATGTTTTAAATACGCGTCTTCTTCTTAGGAAAGTTCTGGATACGCGCCTATACAGGTGGAGGCGCGGAGATATGCCCAACACTTGCATCACGCAAACACTTGCCTTTGTGCCCTGCTACTACCGCCATACCACACACTTTACACCCTACCTCACACCGGATATGAAATTCTTTGACCACCCGTGAGGCACGTGTCTTAGTGAAGTATATGAACCTCCCTTTGTCTTTATCTTGGACACGGTGTTTTTTTTTGTCTCATAGCCAGGCATATTCCAGTGTTAGAATCCCAATGCGTAAAGGCCTTGCATTGAAGGCACAAATCACATGGTTCAGCTGCTGAGCCTAATCGATATTCAAGTTCTGGTAATCGTAATCCTATTTTGAACTGAGATTAGCACGGATTAGGGACCCATGAGATCATGGCCTCCCACAGTGCAGGTGAGCTGACAGCCAGGTTGCCGCCATAGCGGGAGTTCCTAGATGGAGCGATGGGGGATGTGATGGGGGCTAAGGTGAGCGGAAGCCGGTGAGATGATGGGGGCGGCTGGCCAGGGTGGGGGTAATGGGTGACGTCACTCATACACACACGGTGACTGGTGACTTCAATGATCGCAGGTAAGGTAGTATCGCTGCAGACGTTGCAAGGAGTGGTGTGCAGTGCTCGCTAATACCTTTTGACCTCGCTGTGGCCTTAGTGGATTACAGTAACCCTAGAGGATATATTGTGAAGTGATTGATAAATACTTGGTATCTATTTGAGTGAAACTGTGACCCAAACTGGAAATCAAGTGTAGTTTGGAAAGCCTTTCTCCGAATTCTTTGTTAAGTTTTTAAGGAGAAGTGGTTAAAGCCACCGCTGGTGGTTGTGGTCAGGTAGCGCTGGATCTCCAGCAAGTGTTTCTTCAGTGCTGCACATTCACCAAACCTAGGTTTTGAAGGAGAGCTACATACCTCTAAAAATATTGAGAGATAATTAGTCAGTGTGAAAAAAACTTTCAGTCGCGACATTCCCATTGCCCTAAACTAAACTCTACTAAAGCCAAGCCTCGTGTTCAGTAGGTGCGTGTCCTGACTGCATGGTGTAACAACCGTGCGCACGACACTACACTAACACCAAGAAGAGTCAATTTCTCGCAAAAGGGCCGCTATCTCCCCGGCAGTCACGGGGGTCCACGACGACTGGGGTGATGGTGCTTGGGGAGCCCGCAAATCCCCCAAATCCTACACCGAAGACCCCTCAAACGCCATGCCGACAGACGTGGGATCAACGGAGTACGAAATTGAGGACTTCCTCCTGTACGACATGCAAGTTAAGGCAAGCAGGGCTATGGAGACAAGCGCCTCCGCCGACAACGAGGACGTGTACACATGCCTCGCGGAGAAGGAGAGCAACCTCGTACTCGCAGCGGAGCTGGGGAAGGCGCTCCTCAGCAGGAACGAGGCGCTCGCGCTTGAAAACGAACGCTTGGCCGAGGACTTCAGCAGGAAATTAGAGGTTAGTACAGCACAACATACCTATTATTTAGGGTCTTCAATGAGAAAGAGGGGTTATTGGCTCGAAGCACCAGTGGTCAATCCAAACAACTTGCGGTATCGTTCAATATCCTATGAGAAACCAATATTTCCTCGACAATAGGTGAATCAGGCTGACAGTTGAAAGACGTCCGCTTGAAGAGGCCTTAACGTAGGAGGCCACTCAGTCAAATAGAAGTCATTTTTACACGTTAAAAACAGTAATAATCAACCTTCAATCCCTACCTCTTCCGTATAAAATTTGTCTAGCGAGACTGCCATCTGTTACCTATTATCGGGATTAACCCTTTCGTGTCCGGCTCTACGCAAGGTAAGATCCACACACATTTCCGACCTCCAGTCAACGATCCAATACGTCTTAATTGTCGCTTGGTACGGGCATGTCATCACTTAATAGAAATATTGATAGAGTTCCGAATTTCAACGGACTGTTCATCAAGTATCGGTGTCATGTTATCGTTAATTTTGCAACATCCCGCCGTTTAACAGATATCTATTCGTTCAATACTATACGTATAAATCACTTCTGTTTCATGTATCTGATCTAGTCGATGTTTCCTGGTATTCTTGCATGCAATTTACTTCCAGAAATTGGCAGGATACCTTGACTAGTCTGTGTGAACAGCTTGCATTGATGGGATAATAATGCAAGCTTTTCACGTCCGTCACAAACCGAATTGAAGTAATAACTAAAAATGACTAGAACTATGACAAAATTTGTTGAAGAGTTTTCCTACAAATTGATCCGCTAATGATATAAATTAACATGATATATTTTGGTTCGTAACTTGGAAATGACACTAGTTGAATTTTAACTGGCCCAATCAGTTTTTCTTCTAAAATCAATTCATTCTCAGAGGAGATGCTCTTTAGGTCATGCCACGGTGTTGGGATAAACCACTAAATGATGCTATTACCCTACTGCTTGAACCTTAAATACCAGGAGAGCAGCCTACCCGTTTGCCTCTATGCCTTTGCCGACCAAAGACCCAGCTTTGCCGACCAAAGACCCAGCTTTGCCGACCAAAGACCCAGCTTTGCCGACCAGAGACCCAGCTTTGCCGACCAGAGACCCGTTCTGGGTCCAGCGACTCTCATCGGAGATCGATGTCTCACTCGACCTTGAGGAGATCGTGCTTCCCTCACCGAGGTAGAACCGACCTTCGGGAGCACGTTGCTCTTTAGGCCTTGGTTAACAATGGTGCAGAACTAATAGGATTCACACCGATAGAGATGGCACTTGAGTTATTTACACCGAGACTTGAATATCTGTCAATATTTAGGTTCATCGGAATTTTAATCAGTCTTATTCGTCGCTACTCGTTGCTGTTGCCGAAATGAGCTTGAATTGAGGCCATAGCCTTCCGGTTTGAAGTCTAGCTTTCTTTCAAGAGGAAAAAAGGGAACTCAATAAGAGGATTGAAGATCGAAACGGTCACGAAGTCTGTAAAGAACGGCTCCGCTTACTGACAATACTGGGCGAACAGGTCACATGCAGTCAGCCCCGGTCATCATTATCTATGGGACGCATTGATAAGATAGATGGATAATCTTATTGCAACTTCGACTCTTATAAAAGAAAAGCGTTACTATCATTCATCCTAACAAAATGTAGCAAATAAATACATCACCAAAAAGATACAAGCTCATCACCCAGCAGAGTTATTTGGGCAAATTAAAATCCGAACTCAGTGAAACTAGTATTGAAGTTGACATAATTAAAGGACAAGTTATGCGCGCAATAAAATCCTACGTCCAATAAAACAGATAGAAAAATGTTAGCACACTAAGACAAACTAAATAAAACATTATAAAACGTCCATCAGATAAAGAACGGGCAGCACATTATAAAACGTCCATCAGAAAAAGAACGGGCGGCTATTAAACTCGTGCAAATGACAAATGCAATCTAAGATATGAATGCCGCAAAAGTTCAAACTTAATAAAACACAGATTAACGTGATTTCAAATGCTAAAATGATCACATACAAGTCAGACACTCGATAAACTATAACGAAGAGACGCTGTACTGTCGGCTATCAAACTCTGAGAAAACAAGCTATATTATGGGCACACCGAGGTCGCACACTCAGTCGAACGCCAGGGGAATAAGTTCATTTATTTGTCCCAACGATAGAAATCCTTTGGTTTTGAGACTATACAGCGAGGACACTACTGCCTTTTACTGAATAGACCCCCCCTTGTCCACACTTGACCGCGCCAGGCAGGTATCCATTTATGATGTGAGGATGGAAGATTGAACAATAATGTATGGTCGTGACAGCCATCTACATTAATGCCAAGATACTTTGTGCAAGGGAATCCGGTTCAATTGGTCTTGCTTGTAGATATTTGATATTGTTAGAGTTTGATTTATTAGAAATTATCATGAACACTGGTTTATCTATATTTAGTGATAATATAAGAAGCGCGACCCACCTACACACACTTCGCAGTCCCTCATTATATGGATTAAATAATACCAGAGCCGGAGGAAAATACAGTGGTGGAGATTTTGCGTCGAATGAGACATACATTTATGGAAAGCAAAAACATCAATGGTCCCACAATTGAGTCCCGAAGCACGCCTAATTGGAGGTCAAATTTTGTACTTATCACTCGATTTGACAGAGAAACACACTGGCATCTATTGGAGAGGTCTTCATACCTCGGAGAGCAAGTTTACAATTCGACAATTCTCATAAGTGGATGACGATGACATTGGCTTGAATTCGATCATTACGTGATGAAACGTTAAATTTAGTTTTGTGTAATGAGCTCGACTTGTGCTGCTCGCCTGCTCTTCGAGACTGCAGGCCTAATTACACATACTATGAAGAATGAACCACTCATTGACTCCGTTCAAAAACGTACATTTCTGCCTACTTCGTTATAAAATGAACAAATCTTGAGGACAATGATCGATATTCACTCATCACCGCGGTGTTCCTGATCCAAGAGAGGGTAGGGTTGGCCTTGTATCACTCGAGGCCGTTCACACTGCACCAGCCGCACCACAGCTGTGATCAGGTGTGAGGGTGACCAAGAGCTGTGCTCAAGGGTAGTGTTCAACGCGAGTAAGTTTTGTCTCAATGAACATACACATGAACAAAACTTTCTCCTCATGCGAATTTTATCGAACTGTGAATCGAATAATTCATGAAACAGCTCTAGAAGGTATGTGGAGACACAAAATCTTAATAAATTATTATTAATAGCTGAAACATTCCTGTTAGCTTCTTTATTAGAGATAAATTTTCAATGAATGTTCGTTTGCCGCTGTACTTCAACCGAATATAATCTGGTGAAATATTCAGATGTTTTACGTTATCAATATGTCAACGTAGTTAGAGTACTGATCAAATTTATTAACCAGTTATGAAAACATCACTATTGATTTGCGTGTCTGAGTTTTTTCTATGAAATGTTGTTTGACGAGATGTGCCCAGTAGTGGCATAATACGTTGCTAGGTCTTTGCTCGGCATCGTGTAAGGGTGTTATCCTTATCAGCGCTTTATGGGGTGGCAATACTGAGTTGCGGAAATAACTTGAATATTGCTAAAGTTTTGCATCAATTCAGAAGTGTTGTACCAATTCAGAAATGTTGTACCAATTCAGAAGTGTTGCACCAATTCAGTAGTGTTGCACCAATTTTCTAGTGTTGCACCAATTCAGAAGTGTTGCACCAATTCAGAAGTGTTGCACCAATTCAGAAGTGTTGCACCAATTCAGTAGTGTTGCACCAATTTTCTAGTGTTGCACCAATTCAGGAGTGTTGCACCAATTCAGGAGTGTTGCACCAATTCAGAAGTGTTGCACCAATTCAGTTGTGTTGCACCAATTCAGTTGTGTTGCACCAATTATGAAGTGTTGCACCAATTATGAAGTGTTGCACCAATTATGAAGTGTTGCACCAATTCTGAAGTGTAGCATTTACTAATTTCAGCAAGTCACGGACATAAACAATTCTTGCATCTACTAGGTTATTTGCTTATTTTATGTCTATAACATTTCCATGAGCCTGTTAGTAATAATAGGCAGTGATTATAACTGGCGATAACTCTTCCACAAAGACTTGAGGCATTCTGAAGATGGACCATGACCTATTATAACCTATATAGGGAAGAAGTTACAAATTGCCGATGCAGACTTCAATTTTCATGTAAATCGAAAGTAATTTATACTTTTTTTCGAGTAATGTTTATAGGTTTATGTTGATATGCCTTTGCCCCGTCCGTGTATTGGCACACAATGATCGCATCAGCAACATCTGACGAAGATCCTACACAATTATTATCCAATCAGCAATGTACAAATCGGAAAAAATTTCTTATTGCAGCCCTCAGCTGTTCGAAGTTTCCATATGAAGTACTTTTCAGTTATACTTCGACGTATGACGATGGCGAACTATTAACAAATTATTATTTCCTATTATATGCTTCACTTGCGCGAGAAGAATAGTTACAATTTGCCTGTCAATCCTCCGTAGCACTAGATTGCCTTCACTCGTCAAAAGAGCTCCATATTGTAACCTTGAACAGCTGATCAGTATTTGACCTTAGGGGTGGCAGTACTGCAACCCGCAGCTGCATCGATCTTCTGCAACCTTGTGTAAGAAGAGGTTCGTTGCCCTGGTCTGTAATGCTGGAACAAACAGGTTCGAGTCCACGTGCGGCATTTCGTAGCTGGGCTGGAGACTAACTATCCCTGCAACTCGGACTGGATGATGGAATCATATCTGTCGAGGCAGTAGTACCCTTTAATAATGAACTATAAGTGTTATTTTGTAGAATTTGAAATATTCACACCAAAATTTGAATCCACAATTTTCAGCAGCACTTGCCCGCAGGAAAACCTCATACGCGACCAGTCTCGTGGCGTCTATGTAAACTATTTTTTTGCGTATGATAGACATCACACAATCATGGAATTTTAATTTAATGTGTTTAATACTAACATGCAAACTTGTTGCCCATTCTTCTGAAAACGTGGACGAAATGAGTTTTTGTATTTTTTGAATTGTTGTTCTGCTAGCTTGTAGCACCAAAGTATGATCAGCACATTTAGTATATGGTACTGTTGGTATGTGAAACTCGAGGCTTGGCTGCATAAAGGATCCAGCTATGTTCTACTCGCAGTCTTCGTTGTATCTATTTAATTTTGAGGAATGGACTGCTTTCAGAAAGAAGACCTTGCGAATAATTTGAAGAGTTTGTTATCTAATTTTAGAATATCTCTATAGATTCGTTGGTCTATTATCAGCGCTCATCATCTGGTCCGTTCATGCCCGTGTGCGTGACCCTCGCCCCTTTCCTACTCGCGCTCGACCCCCTCACCTCCCCAACTCCAGCTCCGCTGCTATGACAACCACGGCAACAAACACAAGCTCAGTGCGCCGCCAAACACTCGTTCCGCTGTCGTCCCCTCCACCATTGTCTTCGGATATTAATTCATCTGAACAATTACCTGATCTTTACTCATGCCATGACTAGAAATGGGAGTTATCCTATGCTGGGGTATTGGTGGTTGGCTCACTGTTTACCGAGAAAAATCTTACGTAGGTATCACGTATATCTAGGAGGCACGTACGTGCACAATAAAAAACACAAACATATCACACTAAGAATATATGAACTTTCGAAACTCTCTCCAGTGCCTACGTTCAAGAGCGCTTCTGTTGTGATCATCAACCTTACGACTACCGTCGACGCAGCGAGTGGCCCTGAGCACAAAGATGTGGTACTAGGCATGCTAATGAGACGGAATTTGGAGTATAGTAAAATTCAATGGGAATCGCAAAAGTATTAATCGTGAAGGCCATAGACCAAATTTTAGCTAATCGTTGAATATGTTACGTCTGGGCTGGGATGACAAGTTATGAGAAGTAAAGTCATTGGAAGCAGTGCTTGTCGCGCCCTGCTGGCAGAAAGGAGGAGCACTTGGCAAGCATTAGGAGTAGAGTATACGGGTGGAAAACGGCCATCGAGGCAGTTTTATCGGCGGGCGTACGGACGGGCGACCATATGGCCGGAGTAACGCGATGAGACCGGATATGGGCGGAGTCACTGATGAGGAAGGCGGGCGACGCCGAAGGGGTGGAAGGGGGGGGTGGCTTTCGGCCCCATGCTTTCGAATATACATAGGCAAGGTTCATGTTTTGAACCCATTTTATTGTATTTTGTTATTCATTGTATTTGTGGTCGAGATTTACCTTCACCTTTGATTTTTAACCGACCGTTTTGGTTTTAACACCTTCGTATATTATATTTTAAATATTGATCTTAATCATGTTATGATATTGGAAAATCTTAAGCCTTTAGACCTAAAACACCAAATCCAGACTGGTGTATATTGGGGGGCACTTGTAATCAGATGAAACGATTTACCTTTAGGTTTTTAATTAGGGAATGCCCTCGTGTCTTCGGCTATTGTCTTCATTACTGTCACGTCTACGGTGTAGCTACAGTTGCTAGAGCTAACTACATTAATTCCCTACCTCATAGTAGGTTAGTCTACCACTATCACTGCGTTACTGATTAAAAACTAGTCGGAAAAAGTATATTTAAACTTAGCTTATTATTTCGAGGGATGAGTTATCCGCTTGGTCGGAGGTTGGTGATACATGTTCGCTCGCACTGATTTTACAAACACAAAAAGCTCCCTAAGATTGGGGGAGGAAAACCTTTTGGCCAACAATGCCATCTAGCGGTGGCGTTGGTAGGCTTATTCACTTACATGGCTCCGACCACGGCTTAACGATTTCACTCAAAAGATTATATCTAGCTACTGTACTATAATAATCCTCATTATCTCATACATAGAGATTTACCTTGAACGCGACTTATTTGCATTTCTTCATTCCCATCGTTTATATTTACACGTCTAGTATGATTCGAGAAAAAGGAAACCGCACACTGCTGTGACAGACCGGGGATGGAAGGAGTAGGGGGTTTCTACCCTCCCAACCTCAGGATTGCCCCAAAACCGACGGTGACTTCCTTTACGAATCGAATATACTCATAGGTTAGCAATGGAATGTCTTAGTTGGCAGGGTATGAGAAACGTTTCCCACAGGATTTATATACGTTTTTTTCTCTTTAGATGATTGTATTGGAGTATAATTGGTCACCAACTGTTAGTCGTTGTATATACTTATTCGGTTCTGGTAGGAATGGTGTTATAACAAATTTATGAAGGGGTGGGGTGTAGGGACCCCCTAGACAAAAAGTTGGATGCGTTCTGGCATATTAGGTGAGATTGCTCTGATCTGTTACTTGAATTGTAATTTATCCATGACTGATTTGTCTTTATTTCTATGTTTTGAGTGTACGCTTTGTTATATATTTATGTCTGGATTATATTTCTATATATTTTTCTGTACATATATGTTTGTATTCTTATCTAGTTGGAGTATAATTGACTCATTCGGGGGCTGGTTGGTGGATTCTTATCAGTTAAATTGGAATATTTTGTGTGTTTTGTTAGTTTATAATTATATTTATTGTATATACTGTTTATAGGAATAGTGTGGTAGGTATGTTATATAACTCGATTTGCAGCCTTAGTGTGCGTTCGGCCCTTCTTGGTACCAGCCTGATATTGAATTTAGACAATGTTCTTTCCCGTCGTTTATATGATGTGTATATAATATCAATAGGAATAGTATGGTTTATTAGTTTGGTAGTTGGCGAGTTGATGTTTGTATTTTGGGTTGATACAGCAGCTTCGTTACTAGAATCTATCTACCCCATAACGCATTGTCCAGCTTTGAACCAGATATATCGGTGTTCCATTAACGCGGTGTTCCAACAGAGAGAGTAGCTGAACGATACGGATTCATTGTAAGTTATTATATGTCTTATGTATACTTAGTAATGATCGGTTGATTTAGGTTGAATTTGTATTCTTTCGGAATTTTTAATAGTTATCCCATACAGTTATAGGATTTTTTAGGAAATTTTAGGTTAGCATCTTCCATGTAGTATATATATTTATATCATTGTGGTATTTATATATATATATATATGT
>SDVV010041196.1:0-10461 GCA_016164225.1 Gammarus roeselii | reverse complement strand
TACATATGTATAAACACATATGTACACAAATACTACTGGAATCACATTTAAACTATCGTTGTCTATTCTACACTTGTTATCATTTGGTAGACTGCGCTTTACATCATTTCAAAATGTTCTAGCCTGAATTGTTTAAAATTTGAATAAACAAAGTCGATGCAATGTGCATCAATTCTTCACCCTAGCAAGAAGAGTAGTGGCAGTATGAATAACCCTGTAATAGAGACGGCGACAACGTCTTAGGTATCCTTCCTCTCATTATTTATATTGTTGAGTCGGGAATAAATACCAGGCGCAGGCAATCACCTACTATTGAATATCTAGTTTCCATGAGCATTGCTCATAACTAATGGTGATACCTTGGTCTAACAATAGCAGCGCCACGTGTAGCTCACGCTACGATGCACCATCCGATTTCAAAAAGTTTTGACAAGAAAACATACACGAGGAATTTATTTAAACCATCACTAAAATCGAAGACGATCGATTTTTACACGCAATTTCTGTAAGATACGAAGTCATTTCGGATACCATGGTGGATATGGTGGGGTAGTTGGATACCATGGGATAGTCAATGTATAATTAATAACACGTACGTTTGCCCCACGGGTTTGAACTACGGTTCATAGAATAATACGTATGTTTGCCCCGCAGGTTAAAAACACGTATTTTTGCCTCACGGGTTAAAAATACGTGCTTCTAAGTTAGGTTAGATTGAGTAGAAAGGTTCCAAGAATATGCTCGAAACGTAGCCAGCAAATATATCCAGCTGCACTCAACATAACGGCATTAAGCCACCACCCCGCCGTATCAAACTGAACCAGGATGTACACCACAGTATACATTTTGATTTCGTGCCATACTCCGCAATTCTGCGTAACTCAGGTGTGAATGATTATTTTAGAGTAGAATAGAACAGGCGATGCACGATTGACATGCTACATCAAGATGCGCAGAATATAAACTAAGTCGTTGCACTAAAAGTACTAATTTGAACAAAAATAATCTCATAAATTGAAGATGTTCATTCTATCTCAAATATTAAGTTAGGTATATTTAATGTACGTAACCTATCGGAGTAATAAATCTGTATTAGATATTTGAGGACATTGTGGATCTAAGCATTACACGCCCTCCCACCAATGGGACGCTGGACTGTATTGTACTGTCGGTAGCGCCTCACTGTTCAGGTTCTCACTTTCCCGCGAACATAATCTTGGGCGCCTTCAGACTGGTCACGGAATATTCCATGATGTCTCTCTTCATCGATCTTCTGGACTTCTATTTTCAACTATTATGACCAGCAGCTCTTTCGAGTATGCTGCGGTGGAGGTTGTGTCTGCTAACATACTATGGGCAGCTCGTTTACAGTATAGCCCTTCAAGGTTTCTCGTCGATAAACTGAAATTGAGAATGCTTCGGTGGGGTTGCTTGTTTACATACTATGTGCAGTTCATTTACAATCTCACCCTTGAAGGTTCTAGTTGATGAACTGACATTGGTTATGTTGCAGTGGTAGTTGCGTTTGCTTACGTACAAAGTGTAGTGTGTAACTGTGTTTACAATCTCACCCTTGAAGGTTCTAGTTGATGAACTGACATTGGTTATGCTGCAGTGGGGGTTGCGTTTGCTTACATACTAATCTAGCCCTTGAAGGTTTCGAATCAGGGAACTGATATAATTATTACCTCGATTACCTTCGTGTGGCGGTATTTCTTCACCATCGTTTCTCTCTATTGATTCTTATGATTAATGAAGTCTTAGGAATATTTTGTGTGTGTTGGGGTTCATACCTCGACTAATTCTGGCACGTGGAACACATCTATTAATTTGACGCGCAAACTTTAACGTAGAGAAAGATTGGTAATAGAAATGAAATTATTATTTAAATTTTATCTGCTACAAGGTCGTTATGATTTAGCTGGAAAATATAACATACAGTACAAGTCCAATTGATTAAACATACGGGAATAGAAAAAGTTCAGAAATTGCTGTCCTGTTTTGTTCCGCAGAATGCATATAAAGATATATGAAATTGATACAACAAACTACAATTTAATGAAAAATGCATGAATTTCTGATGAACACCGCGAAACGAGAAAAGATTTGAACGACGGACAATGATTGCATGCTTATTAAATTCTTAAAAATATTAGCATTATTTTAACGGGAGTGCCCGGCGGTTCATTGGCCGGACAATTTAAATTAATATGTTGAATTTAGCTAAGTTGTCTTGACCGTTTAAATACCGAATAATATATCGATTCCTGGTAAACGCGGACAGCTGGTCTGGGCAATTTTGTGCTCCCGAAATAACTAAGTTTTTCTGTTGATGTTAACATGATAATGTGCAATCTGGCAATACACCGTTAACTGTCCGTCATTATGACCGACGTCCGAGGAAATCTTCCCGCCGTAAAACTACCCTGCCCTGCCGAGGCTCTAAGTCGCGACATTCAGTACAGCAGTCAGATACGTTAGCTGCTCAGCCACGGCGGCCCAGGTGCATGCTGTGGTCCCGCGAATTCATTTAATTAACATAGAAATAGTTGATTGAAACAGGATACTTGTAGTGATCAAAATTACGACCATTTTAAATATTCGACGAACATATGAAATAGTAGGGCACCACATAAGGAGGCATGTAATCAAAACGATAAGTTTCTGTTGGCTTCTCTTTTGAGATCAATTAAGAAGTCATCAGCGATATGAACCGGTGACAATGATCGGTGTTGATTGGTGTTCTGCGTGGCTAGACAACCGAATAAATAAAATTTGTATGGTGTAATATAGTGTACGGAAATAGTACGGCATTCGAGCAAATATCCCACCATTTTGTCGGAAGAATAGATAGAAATCTGTTGACATTACCGAAGGGAATTTATTCGATGACTCAATAAAAGAGACAATTTCCGCGTAAACAACAAATAATTTTTGAAAGTTAAAAAACCTGAAATTTTGACATAAAACTATGCATAATCGTCTGTTGTTTTACTTTCTTCTGTTAACAGTGTACAATTATACTTCGTTGTGTACCACGATCGTGTTTGTGGGCCACATCGTTGCTGCCATTAAGCCACGCATGGCTGCCACTCGATCTTTAGCTGTGATGCTGTTCACTCACGTGCTGTGACATCATGGCTGCCACTCGATCTTGATCACTCTTACTGTGACATCTCCACACAAATTGAGCTTTAACGTTTTGGTGTCGGAAATGCGATGTGGGGGATCTGTACTAAAATAGTATGAAATAGTTATTGGGATAGCTGATTTAGTTGTGAAAGCAACTGTACCCATCAATTCCAGACCCGGCCGTTCTATTTTGTTGTAATCCAAGCAGCAGGACCAGCATGAGTTGTTCATAGCTCGATAGGAGAGATAAGCAAGCATGGGAACCTGTCTCCAATCAGTAAGGGGCGAGGTACATTATCTAGTTCCATTGCACATTACTTTGTCCGAGTTCTTCGAGGAGGTTTTGGACAAGATACTCGGGCGACGTATGCAGATATTGTATTTGCCTTGCACTCCACAGTTCAGGGCATTCCAGTCTTTGGCCAGGCCGGGTGACAGTCTCGCCTGGAACATGTCTGGAGACCCGGTGGCTGGTCCTCCAGGGGAGGGGCACCAAACTAGTTTAGGGTACTAGAACACTGGTTCAGTAGTTCGGAGCTATTTACACCAGTCAAAGGAGGAGCACCAAACTAGTTCACGGTTCTAGAACACTGGTACATTAGTTTGAAGCCGTTTGCACCAGTCATGGGAGGGGCGTCAAACTAATTTAGGGTCCTTGGACACTGGTTCAGTAGTTTGGAGCCGTTGCACCACTCAAGGGAGGGGCACCAAACTAGTTCATGGTACTAGCACACTGGTTCAGTAGTTCGGAGCCGTTGGCACCTGTCAGGGGGGGGGCACCAAACTAGGTTAGGGCACTAGTTCAGAGTTAGTGGCTCTTCCGCATGTGCACGAAATGCTAACACGTTACTAAGAGGGGCGCCTTCACTAACCTGACTTAGAGGGGCGCCTTCACTAACCTGACTATGAGGGGCGCCTTCACTAACCTGACTAAGAGGGGCATCTTCACTAACCTGAATAAGAGAGGCGCCTCCACTAACGATGCATCGAGAAAATTGACCTGACTATTACTTAGAGAGGCGCTTTCACTAACCTGACTAAGATGGGCGCCTTCACTAACGATGCATCGAGGAAATTAACCTGACTGTTACTAAGAGGGCGTCTTCACTAACCTGACTAAGAGGGGCGTCTTCACTAACCTGACTAAGAGGGGCGTCTTCACTAACCTGACTAAGAGGGGCGTCTTCACTAACCTGACTAAGAGGGGCGTCTTCACTGACGATGCATCGAGGAAATTGACCCGACTATTTGAAATAGAAATCAGTTACTGAATGACGGTACATCAGTGGAAGTAGAAGAGACTTTACTATGGAACACAAAACAACTCTTTAATTGATCACCATTCCAAGACATCACAGTTCTCCTTTCCCGATTCCTATTCCCAGTTGACCTGAAGTTGCATCCTTCCTCCGCCCCGGGCCGCCCTCCAACGCTCCTCAATGAGTGCTCATTAGTAAGGCTCATTAGTGATGCAGTTAATGCGTCTCGGTAACAAGTGTTTTGAGGGGAAACCAGATACAGTTTGATTAGAACACTTTAGGCTTGATGGCTTGGGCTCCCTGGTGGAGGTAATGGACGGCTGCTGTTAGGTATGCCATTATCGCGGTTCATCGACAGAGGAACATTAAAACAACCCTGGTGTACTGTAAGCAAAGTCAATACAGAATGTAATCAATAAAGCCTTGCCCGCGGCTCCGATTTTGTTATTATATATTACTTATTACTTCAAATGGACCCCACACCTGGTACAAACAATACTGCTCGATTGCAGCCTTGCTCTGTCTGCTGCATGTTTCAAGTTCCACCGCCCTACCAACCTGCATGATGAGGCCCAAACAAAAGAGTGCCCATATTTTATCAACCCTTTTTGAAATATTGCAATCTCAGCAAGTAAAATGATGAAAAGATAGATTGGCAACATGTAACGCGGTGATGGCGAGGATGTATCTACTTATATTTGTATGTGGTTCATTTCTAGTCCACGAATCTGTTCTTAAACGACAATCCACGCCATCGCGCCACACGCAGGCTGCGGAACTCTTCTTGACCACCGGACGTTGTTCCTGGCCGCTTGAACAAAACAAATAATAGTTACCGTATAAATAACCCGCCCCAGCATCTTTCTATATTTGTATAACCTCACCCGAAACTTCATTTTCATGGATTGCAAAGGGATTGTGAAATCATCGCAACGCAGTTACTGTTTTTTTGGGAAAAGCGCGTCACCATAAACTGCTTGTGTCCTCTCGTCGCTCATTTGGGCAATGAGTCGCCCATCCTTCAATGCCACGCATGGTCTAAAGTTCAAACGTCGGTGAGACCGTCTAAGTATTCTAAACATATTCAGCTGTCGACCATTAACTAGTGTAGCAGGTTGCCTTCCAAACGGTGACAAATTATTTCCCAAGCGGGATACCCTTTACCATTGACCAAGTTAATAGCCAACTCTTGAAGGTCTCGCTTATAACAATTAATTACAAGCACCGCCAGCATCTCCCAGGGGGGATATTCGGACCGATGGGCAGATGAGGCCGATACAAGTTCAGTTCACCTCCATAATAGAGGCTCTTAGACGGGGAACTGCGACAGGAAGTATTGTGCGAACAGTTTTTACTTTGACTACATGTCGTGACATCTCGTTCTGTTTGTTGCTAATGAAATCTGTTGGTCAATTCAGTTCAACCCCAAAATAGAAGCTCTTAGTGTCCGCCCTGAAGGACGACGCTGTTCCTATCAGGACCGCCATAGGACCCTGATAAGGCCCAGCTGTTTGATAGCATCCTTCTAAGGATAGGGGCGATTCAAAATGTGAAAACGAAGGAGAATGTTTCTGAGCTCTTAGGCTGAAACAGCGATGATACCTTCCATTCTCAAAACTCAGAATTATTTCCTTCTTGATCCAGATTAAGGGACGTCGATCTATTTATTCAGAGGAGGAGGGGGGTTAACTTTCTGTGGAGAGCACGTTATAGCCGGCCGACGATTGTCCGATGATAATGTTCCCATCATTTGTAATAGGAATGGACCATCACACCTTTCCCAAAGAGGGTACAGCATTAACATAGGATGATAGATGTTGTTGAGCTTTCCAAGGCTCTGCGCTACATGGGAGTAAGAAGAGTTTAATACATATTTATGTTGCCTATCAGGTTTAACTTCCTCAAGACTGCTCACTGTCCATATAGGTGATGTCTGATGATAAGGTTCTCAAACTTTGATTAGATTGCCTTCAGAATATTTGTCACTGTTATACATAATAATTCTATTGTTTTTATTGACCGCTTTGCATGTAGCCATATGCAAGGCTTCATCAGCTGCACTGCGATATTTAATCGACGCAACACAGCTGCTAGTGGCGTCCAGGTTTGTGGTCATCCTCTTGCCACGTCCCTCCCCTCCGTCTCCTACTGCGCCCCCCACCCTCCCCGAGGGTGTAACGTCCTTAGGAAGTGAGGGTGCCAGGAGCGCACAAACGGTGTAAGGATCTTCCAGTGGACATGCTTCAAAGCTCCTTTTCAAAGCGACCGAACGCAATTTTATGCAGAGTGAATTGAACATCGCCCACCTCCCTGACTCGCCCACCTCCCTGACTCACTCACCTCCCTGACTCACATACCTCCCTGACTCGCCCGCCTCTCTGACTCGCCCACCTCCCTGACTCACTCACCTCCCTGACTCACATACCTCCCTGACTCGCCCGCCTCCCTGACTCGCGGCCTCCCTGACTCGCCCGCCTCCCTGACTCACTCACCCCCCTGACTCACTCACCCCCCTGACTCAATTACCTCCCTGACTCGCCCGCCTCTCTGACTTACCCTCAGTACGGCCGTGCTCCCTGACTCGCCCGCTTCCCTGACTCGCCGCCTCCCTGACTCGCCCGCCTCCCTGACTCGCCCGCTTCCCTGACTCGCCCACCTCCCTGACTAGCCCACCTCCCTGACTTGCTCGCCTACCTGACTCGCCCACCTCCCTGACTCGCCCACCTCCCTGACTCGCCCGCCTCCAAGACTCGTCGGGCTGCTATACACAACTCATGTGGACAGCTGTGTGCACACCACAGGTGTTGAGCTGCGTGGGAATTGTTCGCTGGCACGTGTGTGATCGACAATCGTAATATTTTGATCGTGGATGTACACTTGTGTTAAGGTCTTCGTGCTTGTGCTTTGCATGTCAATTATTTATCACTTAAATATAAGTTTTCCATGCACTATTGTTCAGCATTTTGTTCAATTAACGTATTGATGCGGTGGCGGTAAACGTATTTCAATGTGAATGTGTCGCTGTTAATCTCCTGTCCGTGCCTGGCACTGCTCGATAATAACGATTCCTTGCCCTGTTCAGTGATGCTGCTGATGAAGTCACGTCCCACTAACCTGCCTGTTGCGCGTGCATTGCGCGCCGTCTCAGTGCAAACTAGTACGGCCGTGCCAATCGGCTCAGTACGGCCGTGGTAATCGACCCTCTTACGGCTCGCCAATCGGCTCAGTACGGCCGTGCTAATCGGCACAGTACGGCCCGCCAATTGGCTCAGTACGGCTCACCAATCGGCTCAGTATGACCCGCCAATCGGCTCAGTACGGCCCACCAAATGGCTTAGTACGGTCCACCAATCAATTCAGTACGGCCCGTCAATCGGCTCAGTACGGCTTGCCAATCGACTCAGTACGGCCTGCCAATCAGCTCAGTACGGCCGTATCAATTGGCTCAGTACGGCCCGCCAATCGGCTCAGTATGGCCCACCAATCGGCTCAGTATGACCCGCTAATCGGCTCAGTACGGCCGTGCCAATTGGCTCAGTACGGCCGTACCAATCGGCTCAGTACGGCCGTGCTGATCGGCTCAGTACGGCCGTGCCAATCAGCTCAGTACGGCCGTGCTAATCGGCTCAGTACGGCACGCCAATCGGCTCAGTACGGCCCACCAATCGGCTCAGTATGACCCGCCAATCGGCTCAGTACGGCCCACCAATTGGCTCAGTACGGCCCTCCAATCAATTCAGTACGGCCCGCCAATCGGGTCAGTACGGCTCGCCAATCGACTCAGTACGGCCCGCCAATCAGCTCAGTACGGCCGTGTCAATCGGCTCAGTACGTCCCGCTAATCGGCTCAGTACGCCCGCCAATCAACTCAGTACGGCCCGTCAATCGGCTCAGTACGGCCCGCCAATCGGCTCAATACGAACCGCCAATCGGCTCTGTACGGCCCGCCAATCGGCTCAGTACGGCTCGCCAATCGGCTCATTATTGGATGTGTGGGTCGCAGAGCAAATCTTCGCGTAGTTCTGGCCGACGAGGTCACGTCGGCTCTCTGGTCACTAGTTCTGGCTGACGAGAGTGAAATGGTCACCACGGCTCTATGATGACTAGTTCTGGCCGACGAGGCTGGAATGGTCACCACGGCTCTATGATGACTAGTTCTGGCCGACGAGGCTGGAATGGTCACCACGGCTCTATGATGACTAGTTCTGGCCGACGAGGCTGAAATGGTCACCTCGGCTCTCTGGTGACTAGTTCTGGCCGACGAGGCTGAAATGGTCACCACGGCTATATGATGACTAGTTCTGGCCGACGAGGCTGGAATGGTCACCACGGCTCTATGATGACTAATTCTGGCCGACGAGGCTGGAATGGTCACCAAGGCTCTCTGGTGACTAGTTTTGGCCGATGAGGCTGGAATGGTCACCACGGCTCTCTGGTGACTAGTTCTGCCCGACGAGGCTGAAATGGTCACCACGGCTCTCTGATGACTAGTTCTGGCCGACGAGGCTGGAATTATTTTTTATTACATAAACACGCACACTCTAGCCCGGACAGATTTGGTACACTCTTAAGGAAGTAGGCAGAGATCCTATTGTTAGTTATCTTGTGAGACAGTATTGATTATAACACTGAAACTGCGTTACCTCAACCAGCGTAACGTTTCCAGCTTAATTGCCTCTTTTATGTACACACATGCACCGTGACGGGTGGACGGACACCCCCAGCATGCAATATCCCTACTCAGACAACATATGGTCAGTGCATGAGGAAGTGGTCAGAGCTAGCGGTTGTTAGCTGTTCACTCACAGAAGGCAGATTCCTCTGGAAGGAGTATCAGGAATTTGCATGTTGTCTTGTCTATTGCATGTTGAGAAAGGGCGCGCTCTGTTTGCTCTTGAATCTGTGGTATCTATGGCGTGCGGTAGCCTGTCCCTGTAACACACTACATAGTAGCCCAACCTGGTCCTGTAACACACTACATAGTTGCCTAGCCTGGCCTTGTAACGCACTACATAGTAGCCTAACCTGTCCCTGTAACACACTACATAATAGCCTAACCTGGCCTTGTAACGCACTACATAGTAGCCTAATCGGGCCATGTAACGCACTGCATAGTAGCCTAAAACCTCTTATTGTATCTACAGTAAATTTTGCAGTTGCATAAGAAAAAATAAGAAATAAAGGATTATTTCAAAATCATAACAACTCCTTGATGTTTATTTCATATCACTCTAAATTCGGGTATAGTTACTTAATGAATAATCATAATTTCATTCACATCAAATTGATGTGTCGCCGTAATGTCACGCTCATAATGCCTCACTCAGCATTCTCATCAAATTGATATGTCGCCGTAATGTCACGCTCATAATGCCTCACACAGCATTCTCATCAAATTGATATGTCGCCGTAATGTCACGCTCATATTGTCTCTCACAGCATTGTAATCAAATTGATGTGTCGCCAGAATGTCACGCTCATAATGTCTCACACAGCATTCGCATCAAATTGATGTGTCGCTGTAATGTCACGCTCATAATGTCTCACACAGCATTCTAATCAAATTGCTGTATCGTCGTAATGTCAAGCTCATAATGCCTCAAATAGCATTTGCATCAAATTGTGTCGCCATAATGTCACGCTCATAATGTCTCACACAGCATTCTCATCAAATTGATGTGTCGACGTAATGTCGCGCTCATAATGTCTCGTACAGCATTCTCATCAAATTGATGTGTCGCTGTAATGTCACGCTCATAATGCCTCACACAGCATTCTCATCAAATTGATGTGTCGCCATAATGTCACGCTCATAATGCCTCACACAGCATTCTCATCAAATTGATGTGTCGCCGTAATGTCATGCTCATAATGCCTCACACAGCATTCTCATCAAATTGATGTGTCGCCATAATGTCACGCTCATAATGCCTCTCACAGCATTCTCATCAAATTGATGTGTCGCCGTAATATCACGCTCACAATGCCTCACACAGCGTTCTCATCAAATTGATGTGTCGCCGTAATGTCACGCTCACAATGCCTCACACAGCGTTCTCATCAAATTGAT
>SDVV010041195.1:0-10461 GCA_016164225.1 Gammarus roeselii | reverse complement strand
CTGATCCTCTATCTGTATCGTGCAGTGGCTGATCCTCTATCTGTATCGTGCAGTGGCTGATCCTCTATCTGTATCGTGCAGTGGCTGATCATCTATCTGTATCGTGCAGTGGCTGATCCTCTATCTGTATCGTGCAGTGGCTGATCCTCTCTCTGTATCGTGCAGTGGCTGATCATCTATCTGTATCGTGCAGTGGCTGATCCTCTATCTGTATCGAGCAGTGGCTGATCCTCTATCTGTGTCGTGCAGTGGCTGATCCTCTATCTGTATCGTGCAGTGGCTGATCCTCTATCTGTATCGTGCAGTGGCTGATCCTCTATCTGTATCGTGCAGTGGCTGATCCTCTATCTGTATCGTGCAGTGGCTGATCCTCTATCTGTATCGTGCAGTGGCTGATCCTCTATCTGTATCGAGCAGTGGCTCAGAAGCGATTGCATTTGTTTAAAATGTGTTCAATTTTGTCGATGTGTCTTGACATCACGACTGGTCAACAATAACTGCAATCTGTTGTAACAAACTTTCTTCAAATGGAATTGTTGTCACTAATGATGCAGAAATAATGTGCATTTATTCCGTCTTAACTATTCCTGTGATGCTGGAACCACTTTCGACCTTGTTGGTTTAATCCCACCCCCCTATAGAGTTACAATTATCGTTGAAAACACATATCCTATCATCACTTATTGCCGCTCTCTTCTGTATGACGTCACGGTCGGGAGGTCGGTACGTCGTCGACGCGGTGTCGTTATTTGTCCGGATTGCCCACTAACTCTATCAGTCCTGGGAGAGGAGTTCAAACCCTTTTGGACATTTATGCCCTGCTTTGGATTGTTCAGCCAGGCAGGGTGACTGAACTGGACTAGCAACAGGGGACTGAGTACTCGCGCGAGCTTGTTCAGCCCGGCAGGGTGGCTGAGCTGGATTAGCAAGAGCTGACTGACTACTCGTGCCGGGCATGCGAGCTTGTTCAGCCCGGCAGGGTGACTGAGCTGGACTAGCAAGAGGTGACTGACTACTCGTGCCGGGCATGCGAGCTTGTTCAGCCCGGCAGGGTGACTGAGCTGGACTAGCAAGAGGTGACTGACTACTCGTGCTGGGCATGCGAGCTTGTTCAGCCCGGAAGGGTGACTGAGCTGGACTAGCAAGAGGTGACTGACTACTCGTGCAGCGCGTGCGAGCTTAAACAGCCGGCAGGGTGGCTGAGCTGGACTAGCAAGAGGTGACTGACTACTCGTGCAGCGCGTGCGAGCTTAAACAGCCGGCAGGGTGGCTGAGCTGGACTAGCAAGAGCTGACTGACTACTCGCGCCGGGCGTGCGAGCTTATTTAGCCCGGCAGGTTGGCTGAGCTGGACTAGCACGAGCTGACTGACTACTCGTGCAGCGCGTGTGAGCTTGTCCAGCCCGGCAGGGTGGCTGAGCTGGACCAGCAAGAGCTGACTGACTACTCGTGCAGCCCGTGCGAGCTTGTTCAGCCCGGCAGGTTGTCTGAGCTGGACTAGCACGAGCTGACTGACTACTCGTGCAGCGCGTGCGAGCTTAAACAGCCGGCATGGTGGCTGAACTGGACTGGCATGAGCTGACTGATTACTCGTGCCGGGCGTGCGAGCTTGTTCAGCCCGGCAGGGTGGCTGAGCTGGACTAGCACGAGCTGACTGACTACTCGTACCGGGCGTGCGAGCTTGTGATAACTAATGCCCAACTCCGGCAGAAATGTTTCCCCAATGTAATCTAATCCAGATGAGTACAACAGGCGCACCAGTTGGATGATCCAGTGCATGTGGACCACAAGCTTACGGACACCCGCCGAACAACATTCGAGCCCCGATCCCCCCATTGATGAGAGTAGGTGCTACAGCTGCTCTTTTCTGAATAATTTTCTTATGTGTTGGAGGTGATGTTGTCTCGCCGTCGCCACCCACCTGCATTGGGTGGTGTCGGGAAATGAACGTTTGAAGTTGTTTGCCGGTCAGCGGTGCGCACTTCAGCCAAAGCAGAACAAGTGATTACAGGGACATTCATGGAACGACCCTGCCAATAGAATACACACAGACAGCGATAAGGGCCTTGTTAAGCAATTTGGTCCTCTCACTATGTCGCTGACGCATATGCCTCGCACCCATATGCATCGTTTTCTCAGAACAGATCTTGACACCTAGTATAGGCATTGTTTATTACATTATTCATGTACTAAATGTTGAAAATATGTCCAGTTAAATATTTTATTTCTTTATTTTACCTGTTAAACTAATCTTGAACTTCAAATTTTGCTAATATTTGAATCATCTTGGTTGGACTGCATGTACCTGCCTTTATATGAACAAACCCTTCCAATAACAAAGTTTGCGGCAAGAAGTTAGTTTACCTAAACATACAATTATTGATTTCTACTTCTGCTTAAGCACTTACAAGTGAAAATTACATTTCCCAGAGTGTGTATTTTCCCCCTCGTACAACCAATGAAATTCGCGTCAGTGCCATATACTAATGCCATATACTAATGCCATTAACTAATGCCGTATACTAATGCTATCTCATGTATTCCTTCGCACATTTCTATCGGATGACGCGTATCAAAGACATCAACGATGAGAAAGAATCTGGTGACATCAAAACCAGTCCTGAGTGAACATTTCAGAAAGAAAATTTATTGCAATTAGTTTTCTTAATAAATATTGGACAGCTGAATCAACCCTCCACATTCGGCCATCAATCAAGGATATCAACGACATCGTTAACATCGATTATTGATGTTAACGATGTCCTGGGACTCGGCATCTTCTCATAATGCTACCTTCATTCAGTAATCCTATCACGTACAGGAGAATCATTTCGTATCGCATTTGGCAAGGATGTCCCCAAACACCGTTGTCGTCTCCAGACCACAACGGCTGATGCACGTTTTTTTAATTTTCGAATTTCGTAAGCAGCCTTGTAATTTTGCTATTGTACTCACATTATTTTGTAAACTAAACAGAAAAGAATAAGTGCACGGCACACAGGCAGTCTTTACAGTCATCCCCTCTAACTACAGTCATCACCCCCCAGGCAGTCTTTACAGTCATCACCACCAGCTACAGTCATCACCGCCAGGCAATCTTTACAGTCATCACCACCAGCTACAGTCATCACCACCAGGCAGTCTTTACAGTCATCACCACCAGCTACAGTCATCACCACCAGCTACAGTCATCACCACCAGCTACAGTCATCACCACCACCTACAGTCATCACCATCAGCTACAGTCATCACCACCAGCTACAGTCATCACCACCAGCTACAGTCATCACCACCAGCTACAGTCATCACCACCAGCTACAGTCATCACCCCCAGGCAGTCTTTACAGTCATCAACACCAGCTACAGTCATCACCGCCAGCTATAGTCATCACCACCAGCTACAGTCATCACTACCAGCTACAATCATCACCATCAGCTACAGTCATCACCACCAGTACAGTCATCACCACCAGCTACAGTTATCATCACCAGGCAGTCTTTACAGTCATCACCACCAGCTACAGTCATCACCACCAGGCAGTCTTTACAGTCATCACCACCAGCTACAGTCATCAACACCAGGCAGTCTTTACAGTCATCACCACCAGCTACAGTCATCATCACCAGGCAGTCTTTACAGTCATCACCACCAGCTACAGTCATCACCAACAGGCAGTCTTTACAGTCATCACCACCAGCTACAGTCATCACCACCAGCTACAGTCATCACCACCAGGCAGTCTTTACAGTCATCACCACCAGCTACAGTCATCACCACCAGCTACAGTCATCGCCACCAGCTACAGTCATCACAACCAGCTACAGTCATCACCACCAGCTACAATCATCACCACCAGCTACAGTCATCACCACCAGCAACAGTCATCACCACCAGCTACAGTTATCACCACCAGCAACAGTCATCACCACCAGCTACAGTCATCACCACCAGCTACAGTCATCACCACCAGCTACAGTCATCACCACCAGCTACAGTCATCACCACCAGTTCTCATACAAATGAATACTAGCAATTGAGTGAAGAGGATCAGGCCGTAATCAAGTTTCGAGGTGATTTCCGACACCTCGACAGCTTGCACCGAGTCCCCCCTTGCCGTGTTAAATGTGGCATGTGTACTAGGGCCAGTTGAATGCGAATACGCACTTCAAAGACACATAAAAACAACAGTTCAATATCAATCTGTCCTCACTTCCAACTTTTGTACTCACCATCTCCTCATCCAAGGCATTGCCTTCTCTAAACCACATCTCAGTCAATCTTAACCTCGACCTTCAATCTCGCAGTCTGCTCTTTCATCAACCCCAGTTTGAATAATACATTATCATTCCTACTCCTATTTAGTTATTTCCCATAAAATGCTACGACGTACTGTAATATTCTTCTCTAATGGCTTCATCTTTCAATGGCTTTCACCGAATCACTCACTTTAGTGCTCCCCAAAATATCACCAATCCGTCAATCTACGACCCAGATCCACTTCTACCATAGGTCACACGCAGGCCCATCATGCTGCTTGAAATCAACACATCCTGAAATGATACTCATTTTGGCGCGGTCACGTGATCCCACTCATTTAGTCACTCATTCAACGCCTCATTATGTCACTTCTACTAACACTAACTCGCAGCTTCTACTGCTCAGAAGCCTTATAGGAAACACGGACGACAGCTGATGAATTACCGGGAAATAGAAGCAATTGACTAAACTGCTATCTCATTTATGAATTTTTCTACATCATATTGGAGGCTTGGTTCCCTCACTCTCGAATTCACCATGACGCCTAATACTTATCATAACATTTATTAAAATGCCACTCAGCTTCGAAGCGAAAAGTGTTCTCCTGTTTCAAAAACCCTAACTGGCATGTTTTATCAAAACCATTACCTGTTTGGTATATTGGCTTCTACAGTTCAAAGAGTTGCAATCTTTGATCTGATGATGTAGGCAAATTGCATTTCAGTTTATCCCAAACAACCCGTTTATATTCCGATTTCGAGGGGTTTGTATATCATACTAAATCGTTTGGGTATTGGAGGACATTTTTTTCTGTTGGACATTTCCAATCTAGGAAACAAATCGAAGCTAGTTCAGAAAAAGCTAGTAGGTTAACATGGATTGAGGAGGCTGGTTATGGCATCCCTGCTACTTTTGTAGAACAAAACTACATTACAATATTCTTCAGGAATACTGTGTGTTTATCGTGATTTGATGACTAGTTACAGTTATCTTTCGGAACATATATTAACTTCTCCTTGTTAGAGTACCGTCGCGCAGTGTTTCGTGATCCCAACGCGTTTGCTTATTACAGTACATTGCTTTTAAAATTTCGACTATTGCTACTCCCGTAACTATTGCTTCACGCACAATAGTTGCGCACTATAGCTTGATAATAGTTCCTTTAGGAATAGCCCAGTTCGAAGGAGTTAACAAATATCGAAGGAATATATTTCAGGTAAGGCGCATTATCTCTACTCAAGTTGACTTGTATTTTATTCTTATCTGGGAATGTATTTTGCAACATAATTCTGGAGGGGGGAGACAGCAGCGAACCATTTTGTGTTAAGTCTCAAGTGAATGGGAGTTGAGCGATGAGGGAGGTTAGGAACAAGAAGGTGTGGTGTTGTTACTGAGTGATTGGTAAGGCTAATGGCGTAACGGAGTGGAGCTAAGTCCATCAGATTGTGGTGGGTGGAGGTCAAGTATGATATAGTTAGATAGGCGTTAATGAGTGAATACGGACCAAGAAGAAGAGGAAGAGATGATTAGAGGGAGCAATTTTGCAAAAGTTTGTGTCAGTGAGTTGAGTGTTTCCAAGGTCAATACAACGTGATGAAATCGTGATCCCTTAATGCGGGAATTGGAGTCGTACTGTTGGAGAATATGGTAGAAAATTATGGCGTTCCCTTTAGAGAATACAAGAAACAAGTGAGAGGCTTGGCCTTGGGTAAGGAACAAGTGTTGGGAAATGGCTTGTTCAAGATGCGAACTGTTCACAATACACAAGGGTTCAAGTAGTAGACAAATTTAATCGATTTTGTTTTGATTCAGAGGAGAGGGTAGAAAAAGTGAAAAGGAGTTGGAGGGGATAGAAAGGTAGTGAAGGTGAGTGAGTTGAATGTACCAAGCATAGGTGAGGAATTCCAAAAATTGTTGAAGGAGAAACATGACATTGTGAAAGAACAAGACCTGGAAAATGTCGAGGAAGAAGGGGGGCATTCAGGGATGCGGTGTGGAGACGAATGAGGAGAGTGTGGCTAGTGCGCTGTGTTGGAGAATCTGTGAGGTGGTGTTGCGCGATGTGGAACGGCGAGGTTCAAATGTCGGTTGCGCCGAAGAGGATAGCTTTTGATGTTTGATTGATGTTACGGTCAGCAATAGCTCATGTCAACAGTACTGGTGAACAAGGAGAAAAAAGTTGAAGCGTGAGTTGAGGAAAACAAATCGGGACACTACTGCTTGGGGGGATAGATGTTATTGCGATAATGCTGACGAAGCCAACGAGATGCCATGGAAATGATGAAGAGCGATAGGAAAGAAGCGACATGGAAGTAGGTGGTTAATGCATACTTAAACAAACCGTTGTTGTTGGAAGGTGGTGATGAAAGGAAAAGCTAGACTGAGGATTTTAAGTAGTTGTAGAATGTTGATGATATCAGATAGGCTTACACTGTTTCTGCGGAGACTGGTGCATGGATGACGGTTTTGGAAGCAAGAACTACTGCGGGTAATGCTTAAGAGGAGGTGTTAGAAGCTGTAAAGATGTTGAAAAAGGAAAAGCCTGTTGGTTTGACGACGTTGTGACTGGAGTCTAAAGAAGGGTGGAGTAGCGGTAGTCAATTGTTTGGTCAGGCTAATATATTTTTATTTTTATTGGGCATGGTGCCGACTGGATGGCGCAGATTAACTTAGAACAGTGCGGTTTTAAGAGTGGTAGAGGGCGAGCAGATCCTGTTATTGCAATGAAAACAATCTGTGAGAAACACCTCCCGAAGAGAAACGATGTTAACTGGGTATTTGTGGATACGAAAAAAATATATAATTGAGTCGATTAGGATGCGATTTAGAGGGTTGACGGGATTTTTGAAGCGGGGTCTAGAGTTTAATGTTGTCAGCTGAGCATGTGTTGGAATAGGGAGCAAGGTGAGTGCTTGGTTCGAAGTGAAAGGGTGACTAAGATGAGATTGCGTTATGTCTGTTGATTCTTTACATTGATGGTGAGTGTATTAGATCGAGATATGTAGTAGTAGTAGTAGATGGCTGTTGAGTCAGGTTTTGTTTGTGCAGTTGATGCGGCACAGGTGGCAGATTCGGAGGATAAGTTTTGTTGCCTAGTGCCGGAGTTTGATAGCGTGTGAGTGAAGGAAACTTAATGGCAATATGTATGTTAGAGAAACAATTATGAGGTCGAGGAAAGATGATGTGACGGATTTAGTGACAACTGAATAATTCTAAGTGTTATAAGTACCTGGGCTCACATGTGGAGCAGACTGGAATAGTGGGAACCTAAATTAGATAACAACTGAAGAAAGACAGTAGAGTACGGGGTGCACTGAACAGTATTTCCTGCTGTTTGACATTGTGTTTCGAAGCCGAGGAAGAGTTGTATAAAGGGAGAGTGGTCCCAGACGTGATTCACGGGGCTGATACGTGAAGCCGAGAGCGAAGAAGAGTGATAAGTTTATTTTTTTCGTTATGAATCTTTCTTTAGGCATGACCGAAGTTAAGCTAAAGATTAAAATCAATACTGTCGTTGTTCGAATTCGATCGGGGATGGTTAGAATCTGAAGGATAGAGAAGATTCACTTGTTCGGATGAGGTCCGGACACATGATGAGGATGGATAATATAAAATTAGTTGAATGAGTGTTGAAAGCTGAAGGGAGTAGACGCACTCCTAGAAGATGTTCGAAGTTTGATTGATATATGGTGTGAAGTAGTTTTTAGGGAGGAGAGGCATCAGTGTGAAGGTAACGAGAGATCATGCAATGGAAGAGCTTCGGTCATGAATGATTCTGAATGGGTTATTTTTGAAGCAGCTCTGTTACGTTGTCTTGCCGTCGGCGTCTCGAAAGAACCGATACGAACGTTGTTGGAAGGCCAAACAGTTTTGATAAAGCTGGAAGAAACCAGTGAAGGCTGTCGGTAAATGCTGCTGGCACTGACATCGAGCCTCTCTCCTGGCCATGAATTCTACATCTGTATTTGTAATATTCCATGTGGCAATGCAGGAATTATTGGTAGACCTCTTTCCAAGAAATGTATTGGATTGAGAAATTATTCAATATTGCGCTATGCCAAAAAATCTTAGGTAACTATTTTGAGCTAACTCCATTTTTTTGGGGCGTTCATAAAAATCGAATTATTATAATTTAGAACCTCATCATGGGGTATTTTGAACGAAATTTCGCTGAAAATAGTACGTTTTGGTGTACTTGTAAATACGAGCTATTTGTATCAAGTCGTTATACTACAACGAAGCCGATTCAATTTCAAATGAACGGCTATTCTTCGATCACAAGGGTATCAGTGTCAAAATCAATATCTATTCAGAATATTAATACTTATTTCACAAAAACGTCTGCATAGTGATCATGAATGTTTCACATGAAAAAAATCTGTCTGGAACTCTGCAATGAATCGTTAATATTCAGCAGAAACCCTCTATGATCGCACCAACACAATTCACCCTAGTTACACAAATAGGGTTCTCTGCTAAGAGAGATACGGTTAATTATAGAATATTTTTGAGAACTCACAAACTATAAAGATGAGTAATGGCCGGACTATAATGTTAATTTATGTCAAATTCTGACATGAAGTATCATCGCTTCTGTTCCTCTCCAGCCATGTATCTTTCGCTTGTCTCTCGCCCACTCCCCATCGAAATGCAACGCTGCTTTTATTGGTCACCGGAAACCTCAAAGAAAATAGATCGGTTGTGGGAACGTTGGCCGCCATGGTTTAATACCCTGTTGACATAACAAGAGTATTAGGTTTCTGTGTGTCCTGCTTGCAACAATGTTTTGAAGGAGCCTCCAGCACAATACGAATCAGCCACACGATGTCAGAGAGAATTGTATTGCTAGTGAAGTGCTTTACAATGCGAACCAAGTCTAGGCAGGAGTTCAGAGCATCTCTTACAGCCAAAAGTAGGTGAATTAAATGGAAGAAACGTTGAATTGGTGATATCAATTTGCTGCATGACACTGATTGAATATTCCATTGAACAACTATTTGTTTGCAATGTTTCATCCCTTGATTGCATTCTGTGCGTATTTTTGTTCCCTATCCCTGCTATCCTCAGCCCTAGACATAAGACAGCGACGGACGGCTGCTGTATTTAGCATAATCTAGAAGAGTGAGGGAAGAGACAGCTTCTGAAACAAGGAGACGGTAAGGAAGTGTGGGGCACTCCTACGACCGACTAGAGGGCTATTCATAAGTTTGGTTAGTGGGCGGCCGGGAAGCACTCGAACGTAAAAGCTGTTCAGAAGAAAATCACAGTTTTTCATACAATCTGAATAATCTTAGAAAATCATTAAGAGTGTAGCAGTCTTGCGGATGCATTTTTGTGCATTACTATATCGATTTATAACGCTTCAGTTGCGTGTTTTATCATTATAAGGAGTATATGAAAATGAAATTTCCATATTGGTTCACAATTGTCTACATATGACAGGGATAGGTCCCTATATACCCTTGTTATGTGTTTACCCATTTCGCAAACTCGGTAGCCTGTCATCTACCCAAACATTGATTAGAGCCTCTGGCAGGAGAAATAAGGAGCGCCACACGAGCTCTGACTGCTCAACAAGCTTGAGCAGTCCATTTAACATTCTAGGATAATAAACAGCAATATTGATGTATCGAGATAATAATCGGTAAATGTGACTCACAGCTTGAGAGCAGCCTAATAGTTAGTAGTAGTAGCAGTAGGCCTGGGACGGGATCAAGAGTCCATTCTAGCAGGCCAGCAGTCCATTCTAGCAGTATTCGAGAATTAAATTTGCGGTTCAACTAGTTCAGCCTAGATGAGGTGCCCATCGTTCAGGGCTGCCGGTGCTGACAGCTTCAAAGGAGGTTGTTGCCACCTTGGTGGCAATAGTCCTTACTTCACATTTCCACAGTAGGGGGTGGATTAGTCTCCCAGTGTTTGTCGAGGCGGGCTTTATATGTGTTTGCGCTATTACTGATAACCACATTATGTGGTAAACGGTTCCAAATTGTTAGTATCTTGATTGGAAATAAATTCTCGGCTACAGATATTCTGAATGGCTTTGTCTGCAATTGATGTTCATTATTTCTTTCCCTTGGGTTATAATCTCGGTCAAATAAGCTCACATGGCTAGCTTCAGTAAATCCAATTAGGTATTTGAAGGCTTCCAGTAACTGACCTCTAAGTCGTCTTCTTTCAAGTGTTTTCAGTTTCTGTTCGTCATTT
>SDVV010041194.1:0-10461 GCA_016164225.1 Gammarus roeselii | reverse complement strand
TTGTTTCGTTTATTCCTCGTGCACTTAGGCGTGCGAGCCTACTGGAATCAATAATCATCGAGCCCTACGGGGGAGCCTATTATGAGTCACGTTGAGGCTCTGGTGGAAATGAGGCTCAAATCAAATCAAAATGCAGGTTGAAGCTGAAGCAGATTGCAGGATGGCTCATGCAAGCAATAAGCTAGGTTAGTAAAACTCTGCCTGCCTAGCAGAAAAACACAGGGAAGGGAAGTAGGAAAGATTAAGTTATGAGGCAAAACACAAATAATCAGAAAACAAGAAAAGGGTTCAGTTCTGCCTCTTCAATATGTGGGCGCTGAGTGAGACTAAGTTGAAGGGTAATGGCCAGTGTGAGTTTGGAGGTGTAAGTGGAAGAAAGTCGGCCGTGGATGAAGCTTGGGTACAAGAAGGTGTAGTGTTGTTATTGAGTGATCAAGCGCTGATTGATTTTGTTCTGATTTCGAGGGGAGTGGTGGGGAGGCTGTAGGATGTGCGGGTGTGGCGAGGGGAGGGTGGAAGAGTGTCTGACCATCTGCTGGTGGAAGGAAGATAGAGAGTAGAGCAAAACAAATAAAACGGGAGGAGAAAAAGAGGTTGTGAAAGTGAGTGAGCTAAATGTGAAAAGCAGAGCTGAGGAGTTCCATCGGGCGTTGAGAAAGGAAAATGACAACGTTGGAGGGGCAGGACCTGAAAGATGTGGAGGATGAATGGGAGACGTTCAGAGATGCCTTGTTGAGATGTTTGAGAAATGTGTGTGGTGTGCGCCGTGCGGCTGGGTGCAGACGAAAGGGCTGCAAGTGGTTGAACGAGGAGGTCAAACTGGCGGCGGCGCAGAGAAAAAAAACAGCTTTTTGAGGAGTGGTTGCAAGCGGGATTGGTGGTGGCCTATGACAACTATAAGAAGAAAAGCAAGGAGGTGAGCGAGTGATGAGGAGAGCCAAAAATGACGCTGATGCCAGGTGGGGCAGACGGCAGTGCCAGAATTTTGAGGAGACAAAAAGACATTCTGGAAAGAGGTTAAGAAGGTGAGAAAGGAAGAGACCAGAAAGTATGAGACGGTGAAAGATTAAAACGGCCAGTGGTCGTTCACGGAAGCGGTGAGCCGAGTATTTTGATGAATTGTTGAATGTCAAGGATGACAATGATGCTCACATTGTTGCTGTGAGTGGTGATGCGCGGATGCCGTTTTTTGCAGAGAGACTTGTTGCGGACATTACCAAGGAAGAGGGTTTGGTGCCAGAAGTACAATGACTCCAGTGCACTAGAAAGCCTGGACACTCTAATCTACTCTTTACCAAGGAAGAAGGGCAGGAGGCGGTGGACGTGATGAAAGCAGGGAAAGCCCCCGGGTTGGATAGTGTTGCGACCGAGTGCCTGAAAAGGGGTTGGAGTAACGATTGTCGAATTGCTGGTGAGGCTGCTGAATCTGTTTTGTAGCGGGCGTGGTGCCGATGGAGTGGCGCAGTGCTTTCATTGTTCCGCTGTACAAGGGTTAAGGAGATAAACATGAGTGCTGCAACTCAAGAGGTATCAGTTAATAAAGTGTGGTTGGTAAGTTGTACTGTAGAGTGCTGTTCAAAAGGATTACAGACTGTACGGATGGCTTGATTAGAGAGGAACAGTGTGGCTTTAGGAGTGGTAGAGGGTGTGCCGATCAGATTTTTGCAGTCAGTCTAGTCTATGAGAAGTACTTTGCGAAGGGAAAGGATGTGTTCTGGGCTTTCATGTATTTAGATAAGGCCTACAACAGGGTTGACAGGTGAGCGTTGTGGAGGGTGTTGCGTCTGTATGGAGTGGACGGAAATCTGTTGTAAGCTGTTTAGAGTTTCTATGTTGACAGCAGAGCATGTGTCATGCTCTGCTCTCACTTGAGCTTGTTGATCCCTTCAGGGACTTGGGAGTGCTTGTTGACTCAAGGCTGCGGTTCCATCTCCACGTGAGGAGTGTTGTAAGAAAGGTTTCCACTGTGGCGACCAGTCTGCTCTGCTCTACTGTCAATAGGAGTTCTGTTTTCGTGGTCTCTTTGTTATTACTCGTAATAGACCCATCTTGGACTACTGCTCATGTGTGTGGAATGTGGGATATTTGGGGGATCTGAGATTGTTGGAGTCAGTGCAGAGGAGGTGGACCAGGGAGATTGATGGGCTGGGTGGAGTGGACCATGGTGAGCGGCTTTTCTGTTTTCTGTGAGGGGGAGGTTGTTGCGTTCTGATCTTGTGAAGTGTTGGAAGATTTTTCATTGTTTTGTTTGTCTGCTCTGTTTCAGAGAGCTTTGGATGTTGGCACACGTGGGCATTTTTTCAAGCTGGTGGTTCCTCGCTGTCAGACACTATAAACGCAGATTCTTTTATTCTCGCTGTGTGCAGATCGGGAACCGGCCGCCCGCTGTTGTGGTGCAGTGTGATTCACTTAGCTGCTCCAAGAAGGCCTTGGCGGAGGAATTGGGGGCGGTGTTGCATGAGCTCTGCTTGACACAATTTAATGTGATCTTATAGCTTTGTTTGCGTTGCTGACAGTTGTGTGCAGTTGTTGACTGTCTTCGTTGTTTCGTTTTCTTTAGACCTATTGAGCGCATTCCGACCAGCGTCCTGCTGCAGTGCTTGTGCCGTGCTGTTCTTTTTGATTGCTGGCGCGCTGAGGTGTACTGCCTCCCATGCTTGCGTGCCCTGTTGGCGGGGCTGTGGGGGGCTGCAAAGGTGAGATAAAAAGGTGAAAGGTGAGAGTGAGCAGCGAGGTGAGTGATTAGTTAACAGTGAAAGTGGGTCTGAGACAAGGCTGCGTTATGGCTCCCTGGCTGTTCAATCACTACATGGATGAAGTGATCAGGGAGGTGAATGCAAGTGTATTGGGCCGTGGCTTGGAGCTGCTGGAAACGAATGGGCGGAGTTGTCAGTTGAGCAAGTTACTGTTTGCGGATGATACGGCGCTGGTGTCAGTTTCAAAGCAGAAGCTGTGTAGGCTAGTATCTGAGTTTGGTAGAGAGTGTGAGAGGAGGAAGCTTTGAGTGAACGTGGGTAAAAATTGAAGTAATGAGATGCTCGAGGAATGTTGATGCGAACGGAATTATTGTCCTCCTTAATGAAGAGATACTGTAAGAAGTTCAATGTTTTAAGTATCTCTGCTATCAGATGGAAAAGACAGAACTAGTGGAAACTGAAGTGAAGTCACGAGTGAAGGAAGGGTGAAATGTGTTGGGTGCACTGAAGAGTGTAATGAGCTGTAGGACGTTGGGGATGGAAGCAAAGGGAGGACTTTAGGAGGGTGTAGTTGTCCCAACTCTCCTCTTGGGGCTGAGACTTGGGGGGTGAAAGCAGAAGAGAGAAGAAGGCTGAATGTCTTCGAGATAATATGTTTGAGGAGCATGGCTGGTTTGACCCTGAGAGGCAGGATCAATAACGACGTGGTGCGAGCTCAAACGGGGATGGTGAAAAAATTAGAAGTCAGAGTTGCGTTTTGAGATGGTTCGGGCACATGGTGAGGATGGATAAAAGGAGATAGGTTAAAAGAGTGTTGAAGACAGAGGCGAGTGAACGTAGGCCTAATGGGAGACTGGAGTTTGGGTGGATGGATGGTATGAAGCAGGCGTTAGGAAGGAGAGACTTGAATGTGGAGTAGCGAGAGAGCGTGCAATGGATAGGCGTGAGTGGAGAATAGTTTAGTTGTGACCCTGCCCTGATGTGCTTTCCCGCCCTTGGCGTATCGTTGAGAAACGAGATGGCCGTAGGTTTGGGGGAAGACCTGGTCATCATGACGCGGCGGGGTAAACCAGTTACCCTGGCAGGCCCTGCTGCTGACACGGACCTCGGGCCGCACTCGTGACCCAGAGTGTGTGTTGTGGGGTTTCCGCCCCCCCCCCCAGTTGTGTGAGCGTGAGGGTATATGATGCGCCTTGCCGTCGCCCACCCCCATCCTGATGGATTTAAAAACAAACCATTGTTTTGCTCTACACATGTAATTTTTAAGAAGAGATTTCTCTGTGTCAACCCGTCTATGTTACTTGCTACCTGGTGACGTCACAGGTTTGGTTCATTTTCATTCTGGTTATCTAATACTGTTGAAATCGTTTATTACAAGATAGTTTAGTTTACATGTTTTTTCATTTTACAGTTATGATATTTCAGGGTACAGAATTGAAGGCCCTATTTAAGCTATTTAGAGCTTCTGGAACAACCTAATCCTTACAAACTAACCTACCGATTTCACTTTTCCTAAAATAGCTACAAAGTAAATGTATCTTTATTTATTAAGCCTAGAGGCCAACCGAAATCTGACTCAGGGACAGCTAAATTCCTGACACTATTTGACTAAAGAGTATTAACATTGAAAGAATGAAACTTCAAATGTACCGCAATGTTGTTGAGCTGGTAATTCATCTGCTTCTTCCGCTGTTTCATAGTTGGCCACCCTCCTTGGCTGACTCACGATTCGCCGTCACGTTCAGTGCGGAAACAAGTACTGATTATATCTATGCCAATTGATTGATGATCACTTGCCCCATGGTAGTTGAGTCCAGTAACCACAGTCATCGTCCCTTTGCAGCGCCGCCAACATATCGTCAGCGTCTCTGGGCGACGGTGCCATGTCTGCTGTGATGGCCGACCCCAGTGCGTACCTCACCAGCATCAGCCTACTGGGTGAGGGTGGTGGGTTCACAGTCTGCAATAGTGGAAAGACCGTTGTTGAGAATAAATCCCATAGAGGACAGTGTATGTAGCTAAATATACATGTGTTCTGTGCAATTCTGTAGAGGCTATTTAGCTACCTGAAATTAGAATTCTTTGTCCGAACGCAATAAACAATTCAATTTTATTTTTCACCCAGCAGCATTCTTGTTTGTTGATGCCTATTTATTGTGAAAACATATGAACCGTTCATATATGCTCTTCATATTTGGGAAGTCACTCGTCAATGGTAACTTTGAGGTTAGTTAAGAATGCGATCACCCTGGCGAGTTGAACGAGTGCTTTGTGCTCAAGGGACTAAAAGAAGTCCACTTTGTTTATGCTCTTGCGCAAAATGATAATCTCTCGTTACAGACACAACATTGGATGGTGTCCCAATGAATGACTCGGCTGACCGGCAGCATCCTCAAGTGGGCAGTGAAAGCAATGGTCATCAGGTGCCTTCATCATCTTCATTCAGAGCAAAGGAATCTGACAGGACCACTACCAGTAGTCCGAGCGGTGATGCGTATTCTGTTCGTTCCCCCAGGAACACGACCAGTTCTTGCAGTAAGGCTACTGAGAAGTCGTCGGTCAGGAGCAAACGGAAGAGGGGAAGGCCCATTACGAAGCCTCGTCAGAAAAAGAATGTGATTTACTCGGAGAGCAGCGGTGCTGAAGAGGAAGAGTCTGAGGACGAGGGTTTGCAGGATACCGATCGCCTCAAGGTAATGGAGGACACGGGCTCCACAATCAAGCTGCAGCTGCAAGGTATCCGGCTAGATCAACTCACTTGCGCCCATCCGGTAAAGCTGGGAAAGTTGAACGTGACGGCGCGGGAGGAGGACGGGGCAAGTCCTGAGCGGAAAGGGGAGGACTCTGGCGCCAGCACGGCTATGCAGGGAAATGCTACCTCTGGCAACCCCAACGAAGATGCTCTATTGGCATTCGGTATGGATGAAACGACAGATCAGGGTCCTATTCGCTCTTCCAATCAGCAACGACTAGACGACGTGGGGGCAGTCGAGGAGTCTTTGATGGTATTTGAACGGCAGGAAACTAACAGTTCTGAGGAAAATGTGTCAACTCATGATATTTTTGATGGGAAAATATCATGTTCTACGAAGCTAACGACCTCTGTAGGCACCACTGGCTGCTTTGTAATCGATATTGCCACAGCCCCTTTTGAAACGAGGGATGTAAGCATTCAGGATGAAGTGATGAAGAACGCTCGCATAATGGAAGACTCGCAACATGAGAACAAAATAATTAATGAAGCTGAGGAAAGGAGTGCCAACGAATTGGTCGAGGACATCGTCTACACAGAGGAGATAGATTCACTTGTCAGTGATACTGCTGCTGGAGGCCTGTCTGAATCTGATGAGGAACAGACTCCTTTTGAACAGCAGCCAATTGTATTTACTGATCACAAACCTATGTCCCCTAACACCATCAACCCCATTTGCATTAAAATGGAACTTGACAACGTTATTGGTACGTTTGAAGGCAACAGGAGCCAGACTGCTGTCGTTACAAGGAGACCCAAGCTGAAGTTGACTCCTAAACTGAAGCCAACCTTGGCCCGTGCCCGACTGGCAGCTGCGCGAGGTTTACCAATCCCTTGTGATCATGCTCTGACGACGTCCCTTTCTGCAGGATCTAAAACAGACCTCCGTGATCCTATCGATGTGAGCGAAGTGTTAAATGGTAATGTTCTTGCCGCGGCTTCCGTCGCTGCGGCACCCGTGCGGGAACCAACGCAGTCTCTGAAACCTTCGACTACTGCAACGGTCGACGTCGCTTGTTCAAGAGATGGCGCAGACTACATCTCGCCCCAGGAACAATCAGGAGAGGAAGCAGTTTCTGTTTCGGACGACCCTAACAGCTTGCCCCATGCACTAGTCCACTGTTCTGACCAGCTCCCCACACGAACGGTTTCTCCCATTGCCAGTTCCCAGTTTGCTACTGCATCACGGATCGGAGAGTTTCGTGAGTGCCCGTCCTCTCTTGCCGTCCAGCAAAGATCACTTTACCCTTCAGCGTCGCATGATCCTACTCATAAGCGTTTGCGCGTTTATTCAGACTCGACGACTCTTAATCCTAATGATGCCACTTCCTTGAAAAAAAATCCCAGTGATGGCTGTAGAATGGCTTGTGAAAGGGCCCTATCTCTGAAGTCTTTGCCCCCTATCAATTCAAGACGAAGAAGCTTCAATCCTGAGTCCTTAGGGAGTTTTATCCATACAGGTCCAATTGCAGAGACTTTGGTAAGAAGAAACAGTGCCTCGATGCCTGTCCAGGCAGAATATTGTGTAAACAAGTTTACTTCCAATCGCTCTTTTTCTTCTTCTAGCATAATTTCTACCTGTCAAGATCAGTGCATTGGTCTTGAAACTTCTGCGACAAATACGGATTCCGTTCGAGAACCAGATGCAAAGATGAGAAGGTTAGAAGAAAGCACCGAAAAACCTGAATCACGTGCATGCCTGGAAATACTCAGTTCGCACGCATTTGTCGATAACAGGGGCACTTCACCAAGTACAGTTAAGAAAAGTTGTTCAAAAACTATATTAAGTCAACCAACCGCCGAGGCTGGTGCACAATACTCAGTTTTCAGGGACGTCTGCGTTGCCTCATCTTCCGTGCGTGTTGACCAAGAAAGCTCCAGTCAGCGTTCGGCACCGTCCACAATAGATGCAGAGGAGTGTGACGCGTCTGATTGTACCATAATTGATACACGAAGCCTGTCCAGTCACGGCGTACCCTACAAAGTCGAGGTCATTGACGAGAGTTCGATGGACGACTTGGACACAGCCAAGTTGAACAAATTCTTTAGTTCTGGAAGAGGAAACTTGCCTCCTAACGCAAATTCTTCACACGGCAGCAGACGGAGCTCCTGTTCTTCCAGCGCAGGAAGAGTTACCACTTCCAGCACCAGCACTGCGAGGTCGCATCCTTTCAGTAGACAATACTATTCCCACGATCGCACGTCTTGCAGGTCTCCCCTCCAGCCAATCAAAGCTCAGACCGGCCTGCCTTTATTGTCAGCCGAAAAGATGTCACATCAGAGCTCTTCTGTTGCGGAGCACCCGCACTCGCCACGGGCTACCTTTTTGACTAGTCCACACCATCTTGCCGCCTTTTCTGCGTCTCCCCTTGAAGTAGAGTCACAGCGAGACAATCGTTTTGAACAAACAGGGCCTTCCATTTTGCAGATTACCACACTTCCTGGACCAGGGTCCTACGAGCAGAGGCTCTTCACAGACCCAGTGAAGAAAGAGTTCCTTCATCCGAATCCCTCAACCGTGCTTGTTGACGAGCGAGCAGGCGTGTCGCGCTCCAGCTCATTTCGCCGGCACGAGTCCTCCAGCAGTCAACATCAACTGCGGTACTCGCAATCTGACCATACAATTGATGAGAGCGACTCACGCCCAATGTCCCGTGTTGAACTTATTGAAATCAGTAGCGAATGCGGCCGGTCCAGCAGCGTGGTCAGCTCTAGGCCGCATTCCAGGATGTCGGTGAGCTCCCTGGACGATCCCTTCCCCGTCCGGCCTCTGAGCTGTATCAAGGCGGAAATGGAGGACATCCCCGTGCGGTCGCTGCACTGCAACGAACCTCAGTCCAGACCTGCCAGTGTTGTTATACAGAGTCCCATCAACTTTGTGAACGTTTACGAGAACGATTCAATGTGCAAGATTATTAGGGTTCAATCTGAGTCCCTTCCCCCTCCCAGCATTCGTCAGTCTCCGTTGTTGATTTCCAACGAGCGTTATTCTCCCCATATCGCCCTTCCCAATCGTCATAGTCCATTTGTCTCTCACGTCAGTCTTCGTTCCTGCCATTCCTCCCACGCCACCCTCTCTTCTGATGGGCGTCGCTCTCGCCTCTCCATGACAGCCTTGTCGCCTCTAAGTCGTGTCTCCTCACCTCACTGTGCGGGAGGTGCTATCTCTCATCCCTCCCCGTCACCTTCGGTTGAAGTGATCCACACCTCAAATCCTTCGTCTCGCTTTGCCAGCGAGTCAGACACTTCCTCCGTCGCCGTTAGATCAACATCATACTCCAGTGCTGGCTCTTCTACCATGGGCATACCAACAGCAACAATGCCACCAACTCAAACCATCTTCTTGCAACCTCCGCAACTCTCAGCATCGTCCACCCGACCATCACCCAGTCCATCTCCAAACCTGTGCCGTCGCTCCCCGTAGTAAGTATAATATAATTATTCAATCAGTGTGTCGTCTCTGTCTTTTGATGCGACGAAAGCAAATACCTGCTCTTAAGTGTAGTGTTAGCGATGTGCTTGGTAACTTCGAGTGACATTCAGGATGAGCTAGCATGTCGTAGCGCTGAAGCTATGGTTGGTTTTTGTCAGTATGCCTATTCTATTTTTTAAATGCAATCGTTTTAGATTTCATAACCAGAGTGCGGCTCTTACCCTGAAGTATTACGCGTGCGATTATTTTTTCGTGAACGAGGTTGCATTTTTATTTGGCAACAGATCATAATCTACTTCTACGATTGATAAAGAACAAATTGATGGCCACTCAACCCTTTAAGTCTGGCCTAAGACGAGGCTTCAGCCCGCCGTCATTGGTGTTTGGGATAGAAATTCTGGAAGAATGGCTGTGAATGGATGTGTTTTGACACTGCCCTGATGGGCTTCCCCGCTATTGCCGTTTCGTTGATAAACTGGTTGGTCGTTCGTGGGGGAGGGCCCGGTTACTGTGACGCAGCCGGGGTAAACTAGTTTTACTGTTTGGCCCTGCTGCTGACACAGATTTAAATCTGACTCCTGACTCAAAGTGGGTGTTGCGGACCCTCCTTGCCGGACCCTTTATCGCCAAAGGGTTGAGTTTATTCGCGCATATATATATATATACAGATACAAATACTAGGCTGCATCACCCAGAAGGGGGGGTGGCCGACGGCAAAGCGCACCTCACACCCTCATACGCTCACACTCACACAACTTAGCCTTTTTGTGCTAAAGGGTCCGGCCGGTACCCCCCCACCATACACTCTGGGTCACGAGTGTAGTCCGAGGATCCGTCGTCAGCAGCAGGGCCCGACAGTTTTCACTGGTTTACCCCTGCCGCATCACAATGGCCGCCCCCCCCCCACCCACGACAATCCAGACAGCGGGATGCCATGGGCGGGAAAGCACATCAGAGCAGCGTCAAAATCAACTATTCACAACCATTTTCCACTCACGCCTCTTCATTGCGTGGGTAAGAGTCAAGTGATGAGATGCTAGAGGGTGTACCGATCAGATTTTTGCAGTGAGATAGGTCTGTGAGAAGTACCTTGCCAAAGGAAAGGACGTGTTCTGGGCCTTCATGGATCTGGAGAAGGCATACGACAGGATTGACTGGGGCAGCGCTGTGGAGGATGTTGCGTTTGTATGGAGTGGGTGGACATTCGTTGGAAGCGGTGCTGAGTTTCTATGCTGACAGCCGATTTTGACGGTGCTCTGATGTGCTTTCCCGCCTGTTCGTCCTGCTGCCGGGATGGTCGTGTGTGGGAGGGAGGGGCCCGGCCATTAATGACGCGCCGGGGGTAAAATAGTGAAAAACTGTCGGGCCTTGCTGCTGGCGACGGATCTTTGGACTGCATTCGTGACCCAGAGTGTATGTTGCAGGTGTACCGGCCGGACCCTTTAACATAAAACGGCTAAGTTGTGGGAGTGTGAGCGCATGAGGGGGTGAGGTTCGCCTTGCCGTCGGCCACCCCCCTTTCTGGGGGATGCAACCCAGTGTCTGTATCTGTATACCCACCCAGATTTGTGTGTGTGTGT
>SDVV010041193.1:0-10461 GCA_016164225.1 Gammarus roeselii | reverse complement strand
TTTTGGCTTTAATTACATCAGCCTACCACGCAAAAAGGGTGTTTTCTTGGTTTAAGGCTCGTATTTTCTGTGATTGCGCACATACTAATTAATAATAAAAAATCAATCAGGAATACGTCATCAGAACTCAAAGCACTAGTTAGCAGCGAACGAAACAAATAATAGCATTTGCGTATAAAGTCCTCCATCACCGCTCTGAACACGATCATCAATTCATACCAACTTCGTTAATTCCGAGCCTGACCAGTTTTGTGCTGTGAATCTAATTGCAACGTTTTGGTGAAAAATATTTAATCCGACAAACACGTGCATTCATGGACTCTGATAACCGACGTTCCGGCCAATGTGAAGCCTAACAGAGCGTTTATGTAGCAATGAGATGGGAATACTGGAATGTCGTTACTTTTTGGGGAATGGATAAGTTCTATCATCATGCACCACGAATAAATTATGTCGAAAAAAGTATTTGACAGATTCAATATTAGTAGAGGCCACTTCGTTTAACAATCAAAATATCATACGGGATACATGAAAAAAATACAAAGTTTCTCGTGATAACTACATTTCATTTTTTTCAGCTGTCCCGCCTACTCAGTGGAAGCAGCAGTGTGTTAAAGTACCAGGAATTGGAGTGTTCTCTATGAGGACTGTCGTTGACGTTTCTTTCAAGCGGGGGTCTGGAGACGACAGTGAATATAGTTCAATGCAATTAACGATTGATGGGCAATCGGTGATAAATAGTTATTTAAATGCATGGTGTCGTGATATTTCTTTAATATTTATTCTTATTTCAAGAAGTGATTTCAATATGCATGAAAAGCAGTCAACCACTGGCATAAATACTACTCGAAAATAGCTAGGAAATAAATTTTTCTAGTTTAAAAAAATAATGATGACTAATGTCTAGTTACATGGAAATTTTTCATAAATATGACATCAAAGCAAAGACTAATTTCACAAACTTATTGAAATTACCTCTGAATAAATTTACATATTGTATCGAATCATAAGCAATTTACTAAAAATCTGAGTAATATAATACACTTTTCAATAGCATTTACTTGCACACAAACAGTGTACACGCTAATTTATGGTAATTGTCATCAGAGGCTAAATGCATGTCGCGGGTGATCATACCCGTTCCATCAGAAATCATAGGAATTGAACTGTAAAATTTAATATAGCGATTGTTGTAAAGGAAATATCATTCAGCAAATGCTTGAGAGTATTTCTTGCCAAGTGACTCGTTTCTTTCCTGCCTGAGTAGCGACTGTATTGAAAGTCAGGACCTTCGTCATATGTTTACCATTATTACAAATTATTTTATTCAGTTAAATTGTTGGGATAGTTCACCTATACTTTTCATCGCAAATTTGATTTAATTTTTAATAAAAGTGAGCAAATTATTGAAATTCATAGCATCAGGTCACGAATAAAAACTTCCTTATATCCAGTCGCCGTCATATAATTTTGATATTTTTTCCCATTTCTGGGCCGCCGGTGAACCTTAACTCTGCAGGAGCAGACAGTCAATTCTTGCCGTGGCTTGAGCCCGCTAAGCAGATTAGGATGGAGTAAAGTGTTTTAAGCTGACGACTTCAGTTTCTGCTTGCTGAGGGCGAACAGGAAAGGAACTACACAACACCGTAAACGAGCCACATTCTCTAGTTTAAACTAAATTGAGCCCTTGCGGGGTTCTTTTTTCCAAGTCATGTAGTACTCTTCTCCCATCGCTGGTACTCCGGGCATAGAGCGTGTGCTGGTACCCCACTTTATGTGGAGATCTTCATGGGTATGTCGATAGACCAACCACTGACTACATACTTCTCCTAGCAAAGAGTAGTTAAAAAAAGTGCAAGCTGTTTTATCATGAAGCAGAGATCAGTATTTTCTCAGACGAGGTTGCCGAATTATTTCTTACGATGCAGATCACATTTACCATGACTTGAGTTCTGTTCTATTCTTCTAGTGAAAGCATTCATCGGTGAACCATAAATTCAATCACAAGTTTAACGTACGCAGTGTAGTTGATAAACTGTACCCATCGTATCAGCGCGAAAAAATGTTTAGGTTGTGGAAAATAAACACTTGCTTGTAGATTAAATTTCTCCAAACGTATCGAATGAATTTAGACTATTTACCTCGGTCAAAATAGTTATCAACTTCTTAAATTATTTCCCAATAAAGCTGGTTCGAATGTAATACATACGGTCATCAATGTAGGGGAGTAACTGACTACAGAAGTGGTCTTTGTTAAATTACGGATTTCAAGAAAAAGTACTGGAAAAAACTCCTGTGTGGAAATACCAACAATAATATTTTGATATGTATACATTGAAATTATTATTTTCCTACTTAATTGAGTATTTAAGGGCATTGTGAATATTAGTGTTTAAAAAGTTTTTAACAATTGAACGCACGATCAAGGGGGAAGTGTTTTGATACAGATACAGACACTAGGCCGAAATCCCCCAGCAAGGTAGGTGGCCGACGGCAAGGCGCAATTCACACTTCCATACACTCACACTCTCTCCCATTAGCTCTTTAGAGCAAAAGAGTCCGACCGGGAACCTCGCAACACACCCTCCGGGTTTGAGTGTGGTTCGAGGTCAGTATCGGCAGCAGGGCCCGACAGTGTGACTGGTTTACTCCTGCCGCGTCATGATGACCGGCAGGAGTAAATCTCGTCTCCCACGGCTGTCCTGTCTCTCAACGATATGCCTAGGGCGGGAGAGCACATCCGTTCACAATCATTCTCCAATCAGGCCAATCCAGTGCACGCTCTCACGCTACCTCCACACTCGAGTCTCTCCTTCCTAACGCCTATGTCCACTCGCCTCTGCCTTCACACTCTTTTCACCAATCTCCCCTCATCCATCCGCAACATGTGTCCAAACCCTCTCAGAACACGGGAATCAACTTTGTCCCCCAATTTATTCACCATCCCCGGTCTGATTCGAACCACGTCGTTAGTGAACCTGTCTCAGCAACACTCCAGTCACGCTCCGTCAACATTTCATCTCGAAAACATTCAACCTTCTTCTCTCCTATGCTCATTACGCTCTTCAGTGCAACCAGCACTTTACATCCCTCCTTCACTCGCGACTTCATCTCAGTTTTCGCTAGTTCAGTCTTCTCCACATGGGAGCCCAGATACTTGAAACACCGAACTTATTCCAGGAGCTCTCCATTTAAGGGGACACTAATTTTGCTCACATCGACAGTCCTCGAGCATCTCATTACTTTACTCTTAACCACGATCACTCGAAGCTTCCTTCTCTCACACACTTTATCAAACTCAGACACTAGCCTACATAGCTTCTCCTCTGAATCCGCAACCAGGACCGTATCATCAGCAAATAGCAACTAGCTCAACTGCCAACTCCGCCCATTGGCTTCCAGCAGCTACAAGCCCCAACTCAGAACACTAGCGTTTACCTCCCTGACCACTCCGTCTATATAGAGTTTGAACAGACAGGGAGACATCATGCAGCCTTGTCTCGGTTCCTCTTTCACTGTGAACCAATCACTCACCTAGCTTTTCACTCTAACACTTGCTCGGCTGCCAACATAGAAACTCTGCACCACTTTCAACAGTTTAACGCCCACTCCATACACACGAAACACCCTCCACAGCGCTTCCCTGTCAATCCTGTCGTATGCCATTTCCAGATCCATGGAGAAGAATACATCCTTTTCCTTTGCAAGGTACTTCTCACACACCTTCCATACAGCAAAAAATGGATCGGCACACCATCTTCCACTCCTAAAGCCACATTGTTCCTCTCCAATTGCACAATCCGTGCATTCTGTAATCCTTTTGATCAGCACTCTCTCATACGACTTTCCAACCACACAAAACAAACTGATACCTCTTGAGTTGCAGCATTCATTTATTTATTATTTGTTTTTATACAGCGGGACAATGCAGGCACTGCGCCACTCACTCGCACCACCTCCGTCACAAAACAAATGTTCAGTAGCCTCACCAACCATTCGACAATCGTTTTTCCACCCTTTTTCAGGCACTCAATCTCAACGTCATCCAAACAAGGGTCATTCCCAGCTTTCATCTCCTCCACCGCCTCCTGCACCTCTTCCCAAGTAATGTCCGCAACAAGTCTCTCTCCAAAAACTGGCATACGCGCACCACCACCCACAGCAACAATGTCAGGCTCTCTGTCATCCTCGACATTCAACAATCATCAAAATACTCGGCCCACCTTTCCCGGACACCACCACTATCCGTCAACAACTGGCTGTTTCCATCTTCCACCGCCTCCTCTTTTCCGGTCTCGCCCTTTCTCGCCCTCTCAACCTCTTCCCAGAATATATTTTCTTTTGCTTCTCCTACCACTCGCTTTACCTCCTTCCTCTTCTCCTTGCAGTTGTCATAGGCCACAACCGACTTCGCTTGCAACCACTCTCATAAGCTCGTCTCTTCTGCGCACCGCCAGTTTGACTTCCTCGTTCCACCACGCTCAGCTCTTCCGTCTGCACCCGCCCACACGTCGCACACCACACACATTTCTTGACTATCACAACAAGGCATCTCTGAATGTCTCTCATTTTTCATCCACATCATGCAGGTCTTGCCCTCTCACGTTGTCAAGTTCCTCCCTCAAGGCCTGCTGGAACTCCCCCGCTCGTTTTTTCTCATTTAACTCACTCACTTTCACTTTCTCTCTTCCTTCTCCTACTCTTTTGTTCCCATTCCTCCTATGCTTCCCTTTTAATCTTCCTTCCACCAGCAGATGGCCAGACACTCTTCCACCCTCATCTCTCAACGCCCGCACATCCACTAGCCTCACCACCACTGTCTACGAAATTATCACAAAAAATCAATCAGCGCTCTCTCCACCATTGAAGCAATCGCAATCCTTACCCATGTGTATTTGTGGAAGTTTCGCTTCTGTTTCCGACGACCAGCTCCTGTTCCATGCTTAAATCTATGAGGTTTTCTCCCCTATCATCACTACCAGAAACGAGATACCTCCCTATCACATTATCCACTACTGCATCACATACTCTCGCATTTAGGTCGCTCGGTACAACCACATTGAATTGACTTCCAAAACTCTCACTACACTCGCTCAGGTCAGTACCAAACTGCTCCATCTCCTCCTCACTCATCTCGCTATTAGGTCCGTACACACTTACAAATACCCATTTTTCTACGCCAAACTATACTTTCACTCACATCAATCTTGAGGACACGTCTTCCCGCTCAGTAACGCTACTAGGCAGTCGATCACTCACAAGCAACACCACACCTTCTCGTGCCCAACCTTCATCCACCTCTGACTTCCTTCCACTTACCACTCCAAACTCATACTCGCCCCTACCCTTCAACTTAGTCTCACTAAGGGCCAACACATCTAACTTCCTCCTCATAAACATCTCACCAATCTCTCGCCTCTTTTATTCACTTGTACTACAATCAATCAAATGTGTTTTGTGTTATGATGCATCAAAATAATGTTTTGATGCATCAAAAGACAAATATCACATTTCCGCTTCGAAATTCGACCCTTGCTCATTTCTGACATGGCTTTGCATAGCAGTTTCTTCAGATATTCAATTGTCTTTGGCTTGCATACGTGGACTATGGATGCCATCTCTTCCCAAAATCAGTACTCAAGCGGGCTGAGGGGATGGCTAAATTCTCGCTCCGGAAATTTGCATGATAAAAATAAGAATATTCATCAGAGCAGTGAGCAGGAGCACTTTTCAGTTGACAAAAAAAATCCATCGACCTAGCAGATGGACAGTTGTTAGGTCGGTAGCCAGCTACAGTTTTGTGCAAGGTTCAATGTGTCAACCGTTATCTATGATTGTCATAATGAAAGACATGAGGCTCGTTCAAAATAAAACTTTGATTTTTACTGCCATTTTATATAGTGTTATCTCATCAGACTAGCAATTACATCCGTATAATTCGAGATACGTCGTACAGTATACTACTATATTATTCTTTATTTGTTTACATGTACTGACAAATTACATGGCGCAATTTAGTTCTTAGTCTATATAGTTAGATTGCACGATTTTCCAGTCGCTACACATTTAATTATGCAGTGTGTTCTTAGATGTTTATTTCGTGAACTAGCAATTCATTGACGTATAGGAAACCGTATACCAATACACTCATATATTAGGTTTAGTATTTAATAAGAAAGATCCAACTTATTTAGTATTTTTTTATTATTATATGTATGTTCAACATATTTAGTTGCTAGGATGCGTCCGTATTCCATGTATGCCCCCTTTTTGCAACGAATTCTAAACAAGGTCAGATCATTCGTGAAAAATTTGGATTGTGCACTAGGTAGAAATGACGAGTTAGGGAAATTGGTGATTAGCCCCGCAAACTATCAGGTAAGACGCAAGCTTTGGAGAAATTATAGAGCCAATACATATTAGAGTTTCTGAATCATGCCTTGTGACAACGATCCATAGGTCTACTCCATACCACAATGATACAATCAGCCTACCCAACGGCAAGGAGACTCGTGAAAATCAACCAAACTGTTCCCCTACCACCCCAGTCTTTACTAGGAAGAACATTGGTGTGCAGCGATTTCTGACTAACAAAAATGTGCACACGAATCTATTCCAGTCAGCCAGGAGAAGCTTATCGTTATTTTTCCCCTTATGTCATGCATCATGTTACACCTGATGCACTGGTAGCTCAGACAAAGTTATCCCATAAATGAACAAGGGCTCCGATGTAGAACTATCACCTCAAGCTCTTCAACCTCAAAAACTTGAATACTTTGACTGAGAGTATGAGTTGCCACGGCGACCGAAATTACCTCAAGCACTTCCTCCACCTGGTTCAGTTCACCGAGAGTTTTGGATTGTTGCCTTAAATATTATTCACATCCAGTTCAGACAGAACCGGTCAGCAACTTGAATTAATCGAGTCTCTGATTTAATGTGAATTCATTCTTGAATGTAGATAATGTTGGTGGGTATTTTTTTTGTCGGTAGCTCATCAATGTTATCACAAATAGTAAATAACAAACAATCTTTTTTCGAATCAGTGTCTCTTATCGTTAATAAACAGATATATAATAACGTTTTTCAAATTTGATAAACGCAAAGTTTGACCTGAAATGTGTTTAATTCAGCTGAAAGTAGACTGCTCAACTTGATTATCATGGAGGTGAAAAGAGCTGTGTGTTTAATTGTTTAGCATTGTTTCATTCATCAACAGTAGTGTTTGGAGAAGAAAAATATCTTATTGTTCAGGCAGACAAATCGGAGCCGTGTAGATCTTAATGGCAGAAAATTAATAACAACAGTATTGATGCCTATGCAACTAGCAGTGCGTGAGCTGTCCCTAATTGAGTATTTATCAAGGTTTATCGTGTTGAATTGCTTTATGATGAAACATTCAATCAAATTTTATGAAATAAATTTATTGATCTCAACGGAGAAGCCCCTCGGTCGCTTGTAAACATTCTATTCCCCCTAATATTGTTCAAAATTTTGTGTATCTGGATCAATGAATCGGTTTCATTCATGAGCTATTTAAATTATACATAAAGTAGAAATATGAGAATCAATAATATATGAGTTAAAAATGTGCAAGTGATTATAATCACAATGTATGCGACAAACATGCAACACTAAGGCGTCATTTTACGGTGACCATCGCCAAGCCGAGCATTTTCGAAATGCTTCTGAGTGAACGATATTGCTTTGACAGTGTGTTGGAGGCGGCGTAAGTGTTGTTTGACTCGATACTTTCAATGTCGTGATCATTGACAGAGTCGGTTCTTCACTGTGCTTCGTGACAATTGTGACAAGATCAAAGTCACGTTAAGGGTAACGATGCCTCGAGAGATTTCGCAATTGAACTTGAAACATCATCGAATTAACAATGTCAAGAGCTGTTGAAACTGTGCTTCTGGGAAGGCATATAAAAAGTGTTGTACTTTTAGGGTGAAGCATTTATCCGTGAAACGCCTAAATAATCCTTGGCTGTCGTATGATCTGCTTGCCTTCATCAACAGGCAGCAAGAGCTTGGCTGCCTGTCGCGAGCTGATCCTAATAATTTAGATTTATATAAATATCACCGGAATTTTTGTTCCAACTAACATTTTTACTACAAAAAAGATTATTTACCATTGCAATTTGAAAGATGCGCTAGTGATATCAAGAAGACTTGGAACTCAATAAATAAAGTTCTAAGACCTAATGAAAAGCGCAATGTTGTATCGGAGGTGATGGTGGGTGATGAGCTAATGAGGGACCCCTTATTATTACCTAAATATTTGAATGATCATTATACAAACGTTGCCGATAAGCTGGTCCTAAAAATACCACACTCTTATATAGACCCTACACTGTGAGTTAAAAATAGTAACAGATTCTTTGTTTACTTTTCCATTGACTGTCAATATGTATGAAATACTATTTTGTCTTTTAAATCAAAAGGTTGTAACATTGATTCGATTCCTTGTTACATGTTCAAGCATGTCACCTCTGAAATATCTTCGTGTGGTCGAACAACTCATTAACGAGTCGTTCACGGAAGGTTGTTTTCCGACATCCTTAATATAGCACGAGCAATACCCATTTACAAAGCTTGCCCTAGATTTGTGATCTCTAATTACCCACCTATATCCACTATAACATTATTGAGCTACAGTTTTGAACGGATTGTGTGTGTCAGATTGACAGGATTTCTTCATAGATTTGTCATATTGAGTGAGCAGCAGTTTGACTTTAGGAAGGGGCGATCGACGGTTGAAGCAGTGTTAAGATACACTGATGAAATTTGTGAAACCTTGAACTGCAGCTAATCGGTTGTGTCTGTGTTGTTGAATTTATCCAAAGAATTCGATACCGACGATCACCAGATTTTGATAAATAATTCAATAAGATTGGCGTTAGATATTTTAGTCTTAAATGGATGAAATGTTATTTTCCAATAGAGTTCAGTACCTTGTAATAAACGAAAAACAATCGACTCCTCAACCCATAAATATTGAAGTGCCTTAAGGGTCGATCTTAGGTCCGCTTCATTTTTTGGTTTATCATTTATCTTCGTGCCGCCAATCAGCTTTTCTATATAACTCTATTATATTATGGAAAAAACATCACTGTTCCCTAGACAACTAAATTCTTATGAAATCTTCAGGAGAACCTGTTTTAGATATTCATATGTTTACCTTCTTTGACTGTTTTTTACGCATTATTTATCGTTCTGGATGTGTTCGTAATCTATATTTTCAATTACACTTGTCTGCTTAGGCATGGAAATTTGAACATTTAAATGAATGTGACTTTTACTCAGCAATGTTAACCGAATATATTATCGATTCTATTTCTAAATTTTGAACGATTAGATTCTCTAAACAACGGCTTGATTTCATGTATATTATTGTGCTTGTATGTGAATTCAATAAAAGTCATTATCATTATCATTATCATTGATAGGCAAGTATCATTTGCAGGTATCACATGAATTAAAACTGCATTGTATGTATTTTCCAAATATAAATACTGTTGCTATGATCGTGACGTCTACATAGTAGGGTACTGACAACGAATAATGTTGGTTTTACCGAGACCTTTTATAATAACTCACTCACTCAAAGGATGGAATCACTAATTTTTCATCTGATAGATTGCATATGCGATCAATGAAAACAATAACTCAGTCAGAATTTATTTTTCCCGGCTATCATCACATCTACTGCCTCCAATGCCTTTTCTTGAGTAATGTGCGCAGCAGTTCTCGTGCAGATAAAAATCTCGGTTCGTACAGCAGCAAACACAGCGTCAACAACTCCGGAAAGTACTTAGCCCACTCTCCATTAACAACAGATCGTTCATATCTTTTAGATCCTCCCTCTTCCCCGTCTTCCCATTCCTCACCCACTACATCTCATTTGAGAACAACTTCACATATTTTTCTACAATTCTCGGACAGCGACCTATGCCAATTTACATCAGCCTCTCTCATTGTTCTCCTCATAGACTTGCACCGACTTCGAATGAAACCTCTCCTCAGGAGCTGTTTTCTTCTGCGCAACCTCTATTTAACCTCACAGATCCAACACGCACTACCCTCCCTCCTCCAGCTGCACACAACGCAAACACCACACACATTGCTTCAATTTTGAATACAGCATCACTTAAAGTATCTAATTCTTCCTCAATATTCCCAGGTCATGACGATTGTCGTTTCACATTGTCATACTCTTCTTCCAACGCCTGTAGGAACGCTTCAGCTCAATTTGCCACATTCAATTCTCTCCCCTTCATTACTACTTTCCATTCTTCCACTCATTTTTTCTCCACCACCCCTGCTGCACTCTAGGTCTGGCTTACACCCGTATATGATCTCACTTTCCCCTACCTTCCCCTATCAACACCCGCATATACAAGAACCTCATCACCGTTCTCCTTGAAATTGAAACAAAAAGTTTCAGTGCACTATCCAT
>SDVV010041192.1:0-10461 GCA_016164225.1 Gammarus roeselii | reverse complement strand
AGCTGGTCGTCCGTTCCGCTGATAGCCTATGGTTCCAGCTCACTCGTGGATTTGTAGAAACTATTAATCTATCTCCATAGATATTTGCTATTTGGAAGCATCAAACAGTTTCTATCTTTGTATTATTTGCTTATAGGCTATTTTCTATGGTTAACAAGGGAGTTCGTATAGATGTAAACTGCCTGCTCAGAGTATGCGTCTTTAGCTAAATTCCTTGTATCCCTGACTTCTGCAATGCCTACTAAATTGTATTACAAAAACGTTAATGTGGACTGAACTGACATCAACCAGGCATAGAACATATTGATTTTTCCCCTTTTTCTCATAAGACACGCATGCAGAAGGGATGTCAGGGCCTAACTTAACCACCCCTCCAAATCAGGAAGAAACGGCCGTCATATTCCACAACAAACTACACGTGCAGTCTTTCTGTCCGTCCTCAGGTGATCTGCAGGTCGATAGGCTTCCCCGATGGCGGTATCGCCCATAAGAGAGCGCGCTTCGGGGCGGGGGCGGGCATCATCTGGCTGTCTGCACTCGACTGCACGGGCACTGAGTCCAGTCTGAAGGACTGCATCAAAAGCGCCCCTGGAACAGGCTCCTGTACGCACATGGAGGACGCTGCTGTGACCTGCTACACCAACAGGTGAGGGAAAAGGCCTGCTACAATAGCAGGTGACGTAATGAGGGCCTGCTACAGTTGTTGCTGTTTGGCCCTAGTGACCTCTACTTGTTATAGCCAACGTCTCTGAAGCAGACAAGTGATGGAGCGCTCTGGGGTCGACCAGTGCTCTCTTATGTTGGTATGTTGTGTCTGTGTCCGTAGTCTGCCAAGGCTTGCGGCTATGCAACCTTTCATGATATGAGTAATCGTTTGGGAAGCAACTAGCCAGTGGAGAAATTAGTCGGTGTTCCCTGTCCTCAGCTGGTACGAATGGTATCCGCATCGTTGTACGGAGAGGCACACTGTTCAGACTCGAAATAACAAGGATTTTAAATTGTTTACTCTGTAGACAAACACTGCACAGCCAGGTTTGTGCAGTGTTTATTTCAGGTGAAAGGGTGAGGGCATGTGTAGGTGCCTCACTAAATGGTAGCACAAATTGCGCACTTCCACAACATAAACACATTCCCTCGACATTCGTTCACACTCTGGTTCGATGCAATGAATTTAAATTAATAATATATTTTCCTTCACGAGGTCAAATTATATCATATCATGACTTGGTAACAATTCTAGCGTACCTCCTAATAACATGCGTTACTAGGAGTTTGTTTCGGTGGAGGCGGCACAGCCAGTTGTGGCAACGCTAGCGAGTGAAGCCGAGCCACCGGCCACAGCCGCCATGCGGAGGACCGAAATACAGAAGGATAGATAGGGAATAATTCATTCCCTGCGCTCTAACTCTTGGTAGCAGAAATCTATACTGGTATGGGAGATGTCAGGATTGGTTGAAACACAGACCTTTCAAATAAACTTGGTTTCATCCATTTAAAACTATCCATTGTTACATTAGCGTTCATTGAAATGAATCAAGTTGTTAGAAAGTTAACGATTCTTGGTGTTCTTTTGTTGCTGTACATTCGAAGTATAATTTTTTTGCTGCATACAGGTATCTTACTTGAAGATATTCAGAAGTAATGCATTTTATCAAAAGGCAAACGTGATTTAAAAAATTTGAATTAAGGCATTTGATCGTATGTGGTTGTTAATTAAAAGTTCCGTGCTGCATGGGTCAAGCTGCGTGCATTCCACTTGATGAACGCAACAACAATGGGCTTCCGTGCAATTTTGATGTTATCAGTTATTGTTCCAGGGTCATGCAGCTATGATATACTGTGCAATGTTTTAAGAAAAAAAACAAGGAAAAATACACTAAGACGAGGAAGACCATGCACAAGTTTTAATGTTAAAAAAATTAGGACCACGGGGATAATCATCCACTTCATCATATACTATTTCAGGCTATAACATGCGTTATTAAACATATAATGGGCTAGACTTTCTTCAAGGTTCACGCTGCAATCGCGTAAAACTCGTCTATGTTAACTATTTGGTGTCAATTTTTAAGCGATAAGGTTATGGGTTTCCATGAAATGTAAAGATAACTATTAAGTGGTCAATTTGGAAAATAATCAATACGATGCGAATGTTTCATGCACAATTCTTTTGCAACGAGTCTTGCATTTTGTCAGGAAACATGTTGTTACGTCGTCCAATCGCTCAGTCAAAGCACTGTTTCTTTCCAAACTGATGATTTATGCGATACAGAAACACAATATCAACTATTGTTAAAGTCTATATTGTTAAAACCAAAGAAAAGCGACTGCTGTGATATTTGTTTGGCGTTCAGAGCAACCGAAGGCATTGCAATAACCGATCGTCGTAGTGATTAGTCGTCCCTCTCCGTTCATTACGATGCATTGCCTCGCGCTGGGTTGCCCCTCCAACTGGCTTTCAGCCAGCCGACAGCCAGTCCAGCCATGCTTCACTTCGGACCGGCTGAGCCGCCTCCATCTATCCAACCCCCTTGGGTACCACCTGGAGCCCACCTTTCGCTGTTATGCTGCGATGATTTATTTATCGATCTAATGGATTTGCCTACATTACTGTAGATGATATTTATAACTGCCCCCTAGGCGGGCTCGAACTCTGGACTTGAGCGCTGTGTCCAGTCGCTTGCCGTCCACCTGCGGCCGCCAGACGCCCTCAGGGGCGCTCTTCAACCAGAACCTCGCCAAGATCGTGGGGGGCCGTATCACCTCCCCCAGAGAGATGCCCTGGTCCGTCTCCCTCATGATCAAGGAAGGGGTGAGTCAGGTACCGGTTCCGGTACCATGCGTATGAACGATAGTTTTAAAGCCAGTACGGCGGTACCATGTGTATGAACGATAGTTTTAAAGCCAGTACGACGGTACCATGTGTATGAATGATAGTTTTAAAGCCAGTACGACGGTACCATGTGTATGAATGATAGTTTTAAAGCCAGTCCGACGGTACCATGTGTATGAATGATAGTTTTAAAGCCAGTACGACGGTACCATGTGTATGAATGATAGTTTTAAAGCCAGTACGACGGTACCATGTGTATGAACGATAGTTTTAAAGCCAGTACGACGGTACCATGTGTATGAACGATAGTTTTAAAGCCAGTACGACGGTACCATGTGTATGAACGATAATTTTAAAGTCAGTATGACTAACAACTTGTTACCAACACATCGACACATCATTGGCACATTTATAATGATTGATATATTCCGTTTGTGGGGAGATTGGGCGCCTTCCCCCACTGTGTCAGCCTAACTTAGCCACCCTCATAACTAGGGTAAACAGCTGCATACCTTTACATATTCCGTTTATGGTAACTGGCTGACGGGCTGAGATCTTTCGCATGCAGATTATCGCCCTCTCAATCCTTATCACTGCAATTCAATCTATCGATGTTTGATTGTGCCTGATAAGATTACCGCGACTGGAGATTTGGTTTACATTTCGATGCTCAATTGTGACGTGCAAATAAATTTATGTTTGACAAGTCATGGTTACTAATAGATTGTTTTTATAGGCTGACTACACATGGATGGAACACACATTTTTGCTCTTTCTTCTTTTCATTATTAGCAACTAGATATAAACTACGTTTACCTTGCCGAATTGAAGTTGATTTGTCCACCCTCAGCGTGCCAAATGTCGTCTGATGAACTGTTTCCCCGTGTTAATTACCTCACCAGCCCTTCTTGCACATGCAGCCCTGGTCACCCTATTCTTATCTAATCTTCCGACCCAACCATCCCCCTCCGAAGCAGACGAAGCTGAAGCACAACTGCGGCGGCGTGGTCATTTCCGAGGACCTCATCCTCACCGCCGCTCATTGCTTTAAGAAGCACCCAAAACAGAACTACGTCATCAGGGTTGGGGAACACGACCTGCTCGCCAACGATCCTGGCCAGCAGGTGAGCACTGCTGTGATTGTTTCAACATATTCTGTTTGTGGGAGTCCGACCGGCCTCTGACTATTAGTAAAAAAAAAAGTACAACCCACAATTATTTTCATTTCGGATGGAAACCTGGTTTTCAAAATTCCTTTTTGAATAAACATAAGTAAGAATGAAGCTGTTCAGCATGATGCTACTTTGAATTGAAACAATAATACTGTTGAATCAAATTAACTCCAAAATGCCTCAATTTTCCAGGACTTCCTGATCGACAAGCTGTGGGTACATGACGAGTTCGACACCAACATTGAGTTTAACAACGACATCGCCGTGCTGAAGGTCATGAGGAAGAACGGCCGCGGTATCATGTGAGTGGAGCACGACGGCTGCTGAGCTTATGGCACGCCCCATAACAGATTATCGAAGTATTGGTAATTACCGAAACTGTCACATAACAAAGCCAAGGCTACAATTACAAACACAATGACCTTAAGTACACATCCAATAACCATATTTATACCCCAACAAAATACCCGCAATATCCAACAGTGTGACGGTAATGTTATTCAGATCCTTTATCCTACCTCATTTTCATGTTAAAAAACTAAGTGAGGCGGCAGTTTCATCCAGTACACTAAACCCACCCCACTGTCCCAACATCAAACCTGACGTAAGCGCAGTTTCATCCAGTACACCAAACCCACCCCACTGTCCCAACATCAAACCTGACGTAAGCGCAGTTAAATCCAGTACACTAAACCCACCCCACTGTCCCAACATCAACCTGACGTTAGCGCAGTTTCATCCAGTACACTTAACCCACCCCACTGTCCCAACATCAAACCTGACGTAAGCGCAGTTTCATCCAGTACACTAAACCCACCCCACTGTCCCAAATCAAACCTGACGTAAGCGCAGTTTCATCCAGTACACTTGATCCACCCCACTGTCCAAACATCAAACCTGACGTAAGCGCAGTTTCATCCAGTACACTAAACCCACCCCACTGTCCCAACATCAGACCTGACGTAAGCGCAGTTCCATCCAGTACACTAAACCCACCCCACTGTCCCAAATCAAACCTGACTTAAGCTCAGTTTCATCCAGTACACTTAATCCACCCCACTGTCCCAACATCAAACCTGACGTAAGCGCAGTTTCATCCAGTACACTAAACCCACCCCACTGTCCCAGCATCAAACCTGACGTAAGTGCAGTTTCATCCAGTACACTTAATCCACCCCACTGTCCCAACATCAAACCTGACGTAAGCGCAGTTTCATCCAGTGCACTTAACCCACCCCACTGTCTCATCAAACCTGACGTAAGCGCAGTTTCATCCAGTACACTTAATCCACCCCACTGTTCCAACATCAAACCTGACGTAAGCGCAGTTTCATCCAGTACACTAAACCCACCCCACTGTTCCAACATCAAACCTGACGTAAGCGCAGTTTCATCCAGTACACTAAACCCACCCCACTGTCCCAAATCAAACCTGACGTAAGCGCAGTTTCATCCAGTACACTAAACCCACCCCACTGTCCCAACATCAAACTTGACGTAAGCGCAGTTTCATCCAGTACACTAAACCCACCCACTGTCCCAACATCAACATGACGTAAGCGCAGTTTCATCCAGTACACTTAACCCGCCCCACTGTCCCAACATCAAACCTGGCGTAAGCGCAGTTTCATCCTGTACACTTAACCCGCCCCACTGGCCCCACTGTCCCCACTGTCCCAACATCAAACCTGACATAAGCGCAGTTTCATCCAGTACAGTTAACCCGCCCCACTGTCCCAACATCAAACTTGACGTAAGCGCAGTTTCATCCAGTACACTAAACCCACCCACTGTCCCAACATCAACATGACGTAAGCGCAGTTTCATCCTGTACACTTAACCCACCCCACTGTCCCAACATCAAACCTGACGTAAGCGCAGTTTCATCCAGTACACTTAACCCACCCCACTGTCCCAACATCAAACCTGACGTAAGCGCAGTTTCATCCAGTACACTAAACCCACCCACTGTCCCAACATCAAACCTGACGTAAGCGCAGTTTCATTCAGTATGTACCCTTATCCTAAATTTTTCTCCTAACATGAAACCTAGTCTATTTTCAGTTTTGTCCATTCTCACTATCCCTCCCCATTTATCAATACACCGTGCCTAGTCTGACTGCAGCTTTATCTAGTAACTGAATCTAACCTCCTTATCATAACCAATCCCTTTTTCTCCCAGTCTGGGTACCGGTGTGGTGGAGGCGGTGTGCCTGCCTTCAGCGGAGGTACGCTACTCTGACCTGCAGGGATGCACAATCACAGGCTGGGGTACCCTCAGCGAGAACGCCCCCGCCGTACCGCAGGTAAGTGAGAACCCCATGCAGACACTCCGGAGGGGGAGAGGGCGCTGCCGCGCTGAGCATGACAGAACATTTATTCAACCATGGGATGGAAGGAGTCTCTTTAAAAGACAGTAACATCTATCCAATCCTGGAATATACAGTGCTAATGTTCGGTCCTAGTCCTCATGCGGACAGAGGGGCTTGCTTGGGATGAATAAAATCGTCAGGTGATAGACTTCATTAGTATCCGGTTGCGGATAGATTAACGACTGCATCACTACCTGGTAGCGGATAGATTAACGAGTGTATCATTATCCGGAAACGGTTAGATTAACGACTATCATTATTCAACAACGGAAAGATAAGCGATTACATCAGTATCCGGTAGCGGATAGATTACCTACTTTATCATTATCCGGTAGCGGATAGATTGACGTTGCTTCACTATCCGGCAACGGAATGATTAACGACGGCATCACAATCCGGTAGCGGATAGATTAACGACTATATCAGTATTTGGCCGCGGAATTTTTACAGACTGTATCAATAACCGGCAACGGATAGATTACCGACTGCATCACTATCCGGTCGCGGATAGATTATCGACTGTATAGTTTCTCGGCGACGTATAGATTAACGACGGCATCACTATCCGGTAGCGGATAGATTGGCGACTGCATCCCTATTCGGTAGCGGATAGATTAGCCACTGCATCACTATCCGGTAGCGTATAGATTAGCGACTGCATCACTATCCGGTAGCGGATAGATTAAAAACTGCATCACTATTCGATAGCGGATAGATTAGCGACTGCATCACTACTCTGTAGTGGATAGATTGATAACTGTATCGCAATCCGGTAGCGAATAGAGTAACGACTACATCACTATCCGGTAGCGGATAGATTGACGACTTCATCGCTATTCGGTAGCAGATGAATCAACGATTGTATAACTATCCAGCAATGGATAGATTAACGGCTGCATCACTATCCGTTAGTGGATAGATTTACGACTTTATCACTATCCGGTAGCGGTTAAATTAACGACTGTATCACTCTCTGGAAACGGAGAGTGCATCATTTTTGACCGACCTCTCTCTTCCAGCGTCTACCCCGGTCCGGCTCTGTTCGCGTGTACGAGATGTCTACCTGCACCACGGCTAGCGGCTACGGCACCTTTGAGGTCACGTCGGGCATGACCTGCGCTGGACGACTGGACGGGCAGGTGGACACGTGCACGGGCGACAGCGGCGGCCCTCTCACGTGCATCGAGAACGGGCGCCACGTGCTTTATGGGATCACCTCGTGGGGAAAGGGCTGCGGCCGCATGGGGCAGCCGGGCATGTACACCAAAGTGACCAAGTTCTTGAGGTGGCTCAACCAGTTTGCCGGTTGAGGATTCAGATTGTGAAGAGCCCTAGATATACTGACGTCCTCTTGGTTAGGACTTGGCCAATTGAGCATTTCTTGGAACAATTGGAACAGTTCTGAGTCGTGCGTGGAACTCGCATTGAGGTACCTCAAATGCTCTATTATATGAAAAAAACATGAAGTTTTTGTTCCCTATGTGATGTTTCAATGTAAGAATAACAAGAAAGGTTTTGATGGTGTTTTACTTCTTCAAGTGCAAATTAATAGAAAAGGAGTATAAGACTAAATAAGTGGAAGTGACATTGAGCGGTTGGATTCACCGCTCATATACTGTATATTGATGGAATGTGTATACGTTGTTGTATAGGTTCCTAATAAGCAATTCAACTGTGCCAACTAATACTGTATTTACGCCCGTTTGAAAGGAGTGTAGGATTGCGCCATTGCTCTTGTATTACATTCAATGAAACATTTTCTTGTCACCTGGCTCTAAGTCAATTGTGGTGTCGACAACTAACTGTGTAGAAAAAATAAACATTCTATCGACTCAATGGGGAAATTACTTTTGAAAATGTATTCTGTGACATAATCAAGAATGATTAGATTCAAGGTTATTCATACGATGTATTTATTTCAACGTTATCTTGTAGAATGCCAATACAAATACGCCTTCGATTGCGTCCATTAATCTGATGGATCAAAAAAGCTACTTATGGAAATGATTCTCAATTATTGTGACATTTCACTGTAGAAATATGCAAGACCATATTACTTTTCAGCACACTTTGACCCTCATGGAGATTGAGAACATTGAGTATAACCCTGTCTCAAAATTGCTATCACACCAGCCTCAGCGTGATGGCCGACAGCTCCTATTGCTGGTCAGGGCTCCAGCCCCCCTATAGCTGGCTCTTGAGCACTTCATGAGCCAGTGCTCGAGCCTTGCGAGAGCCAATACTCGAGCTTTTCAAAAGCCAGTGCTCCTTAATGACCCAGGAAAACAAATCTTGTGGAAGTGCAGATAGCTCAACTCGTAAGTTTAAATTAAGAAAATTTTGAAGCGCATTTAATCACGAAATGCACCATTAAGATGTAAGTTGTGAATTCTTGAATATATCATTGTGGTATTATTAGAAGTGGTCATCTGTTGAGTAGTCCTGAGTAACAGAATGAACTTTTGTTGTTGAACATCAATATTCCCTATTCGTTTGTAACTACTACCCGAGCTTTAACATCATCTATGAAATGTACCTTCCGGTTACTTTAACCAATTCTCCTTTCCAAGATCAAAGTTTGCCCAACAATTAGACAAGAGATTATTTTAACCTATATTTCCCAGCATTATTACACTCGTGCATCAAGTGTTCGTTTGAGACGGTCTTCTTTGACAGTCTCTCCCCTTAGGCAACTGTTAGGTTCACGGGCCGCATGGAGTCACGGCCCAACCGGGGGGGTGAACACCCTTATTTCCCTTCAGATTCCCCTCTTCTTCACCCTTTACTATCTCTCCTCTTCTCACCTATCCTGATATGCTTGACTTTTTATTTAACTAATTTGCATCTTATGTTTAGTTCAAATTTCATTAAACTTGTCTCAGACTTCTTCTTAACAACTCTTCTAATGGTCGCTGCACACAAACACACACACAAATACACACGCACGCACACACAGACACACACACAAACATTCACATACCGGTTCTAACTATTCTCCTTTCGGGTGGCAAATAACAGCCAAGTTGCACTCTTTCTTTCATGCAACCTTTTTCTACGACTGTTCTTCTTCTTCTTTCCATTCTTGCTGTTCTCATTCGTGAAATTCCCTACACCTAGTGTAGATGTCATGCATGGGATCCCCGTTTTCTCTCTTCTTAATCTTCCCCCTCAGCAGGTGTTGGAGCATGTAGCCCGGCACCTTAAGGACTACTGCGGATCCTTGGGGCTCTGAAGCAGGGTAGGTAGTGTGTTATTCCTCCTTACTGCTATCCAGGGAGGGCTGTGATCATATGGTCTCAGCACCTTAGGAGTTCCTGTACTCCCTGTGGCCTCCGTACATACCACGACTTTGACTTTGCGCAGTAGTAAACCTTAACTTGAACATTGAAAAAGAAGAAAAACAAAGACTAACTTGATGCAGTACTGTTTGCTGTTTTGACATTCGGCGAAAGCAGGACGATGACTCCAGCGCGCTAGAAAGCCTCGTCACTCTAATCTAATCTTTGATTGTCTTCTTTGATAGTCTTCTTTGATAGTCTTCTTTGATAGTCTTGTTTGACAGTTTTCTTTGATCGATTTTCTCCTCTCTCAGACAGTTGCTATTAATATTGGCTCCCCCTGCTTGGGTATCTCTGCGCGGAATGACTTTAATGTGCATGAACGACTGTCAAGATGGATATTTGTGTAAGTAATAGACTAAACTTGACCATCGCCGCTGGAGGCTGATGCTTGGGCTGGTCCGCTGTGAACGACTGTAGTATTTATTACAGCAGATAATTTAGTCTCATCTTTGTTTTGTATGTAAGTCTTCATGGATTATCTGTGTTAACTTGGTCGTAAGTCTTCATGGATTACCTGTGTTAGCTTGGTCGTATGTCTTCATGGATTATCTGTGTTAGCTTGGTCGTATGTCTTCATGGATTATCTGTGTTAGCTTGGTCGTAAGTCTTCATGGATTACCTGTGTTAGCTTGGTCGTATGTCTTCATGGATTATCTGTGTTAGCTTGGTCGTAAGTCTTCATGGATTACCTGTGTTAGCTTGGTCGTATGTCTTCATGGATTATCTGTGTTAGCTTGGTCGTA
>SDVV010041191.1:0-10462 GCA_016164225.1 Gammarus roeselii | reverse complement strand
CCCTCACCGAGAATCGAATCCGGGTAAGTCTTGTGACTGATTGGGTGCTATACACACTACGCCAAGACGGCATAAAAGGATGGACAACCTGCTAGTTCAAGGTCAACACTGAACCTCTCCACCGCACCATGGGAGAGGAAATCGTTTATTCGGTCCCGGCACTAATGAGGTTGTATTCATTTAAAGTACATCTGTGCTTGGTATACGCTCATCCAGACAAAGATCAACGCCCTTACCGAGTCAAGTTTAAGGGGTATAGCCCCCAGGTAGTAACTAGTCTGCTCCAGTTTCAATTCTTGGAGAGAGCGGTGATCTTTATCTCGGTGAGCGTATACCAAGCTCAGATGTACATTCAATAAATACAACCTCATGATTGCAGAGCGGAGCGTAGGGTTGGGATGCGAGGGGCTTAATTTTGTGTGCCGTGGCGAAAGCATAGGGGGGGGGGAGATGGGAGTTTAAAAGGTTTAGTTTAGTGTGTACTTTTGGCGTTGGAGCATGAACCAAGTTTGCTGTTAAGCCGTATACGTGCCGGGTGTGCAAATTTAGAATGATGTGTCATAGAGGATAAAATCATTAGGCGGGCTTCAGTGAGTGAATATAATAATCCTTCGTCATCGAAGGATGTGCCTAATGGGATGCTGCCGTGTGATTATTAGTAAAATACCTGGACAAGCGACTGTCGATATATTGTTGGCTATGAGGCAGGGTGGTGGTTTGGGGAGGGCATGGGAGGTGCGCGGGCTTACAGGTAGTGGGTGAGTAGTATTGTGTGAGTAGCCCGTTAGTGTGTGTAGTTGACTCACTCGTGATTGGTTGTCGGTAGGAGAGGCGTAAATAAGGAGTGTGACCAGAGAGCTGACAAGTGATCAGGTGTCGGTAGAAGAGGAGAATGGTGGTTTGATTGAGGGCTTAAGCACTATAGCAGACCGAGGGAACTTGGAAGCAGTTGCGAGGGCGGAGGCACTGGCATACTGGGAAAAGAGCTTGAGATTGGCGCTGTGTGAGGCGGGTGGAGCGTATGGGGAAATAGTTGTGGGACATTCATTTCAGTAGAAAACCATTCAAACTCTAACACTTGATACAAATCTTTTTGGCTCATGTACTGACTTGTTGTTTCATGAGTTAATACCTCTTCGTGGGTTCCAATTGCTATCATCTAGGACAACCTATACTAAAGTTCCTTGAGCGACCCACAGACGATGACTTATCACAGAAAACATGGTCTCTATCTAAGACTTTTCGATGTTATATCAGTACTTACCTATGTTAGAGGGATCGATAATGAAAAGCCGTTGGATTATAATGCACACTGGTGTTAGAATTTTAGCGTGGGAGGAAGCTTAACCCTATTAGCGGAAGGTTGGTCATTTTGAGCCAACTTTGTCATAACATACAGTATTTGTTACATTTTAGTTTTGACTGTACGCTCTCGTAGATTCACCTACTCATAGAAGATATTGTTCTCTCAACATTGCAAAGAAGGAAAAACTTCTATGTTCATTGATGTTTAATTAATTAACTATTATTATACACGTATGTGTTTTCTCTACTTCGCAATAGAGAGCCACTCCGCTCTTTATGACTACCGTTTCGTAAAGTGGGTGGCGCCAAGGAGGTGCAAGCGGCACAGCTAGTTATATGAATGTTAGCGAGTGAAGCCAAGGCACCGGAAACAGCCACATGGCGGCCGCCATGCGGAGAGCAGGAATTGTACAGCATAGATAGGGATTAATGCATTATTTGCGCTCTTACTCTGTATAGCAGAAGTCTATTCTATTATGGGTCATGCCAGCATTGAGGGAAACACAGGCCTTGCTAACGAATTTTGTTTAATTTATTTTTAAAAACACATTGTTAAATTAGAGTCCATTGAGAAGAATCAACTTGTTAGAAAATTGCCGACTCTCGGTGTTCTTTAGTTGCTGTACATTCGAAGTATTGTTTTTCGCAGCATTTAAGTATCTTACTTGAATGTATTTAGAAGCAACGCATTTTATCAGACAGCACACGTGAATTTCCAAAGGATTACCACTTGAATTAAGGCATTTGGTCGTATGTGACTGATTGTTAATTAAAGTTTCATGCAGGGGCAGGTTGTGTGCATCCGGTCCAATGCACTCAAGACAATGGGATAGAAGTTTTTATTCGAGGCCCATGCGGCTACAGTATACTATGCAATGTCTTACGCAAATTGTGCTATAAAAAATACACCGAGACAAAGAAAACAATGCACAAGTTTTTATGTATGAAATCAAGACCACAAGAATAAATAATAACTTCAGTGTTGACGCTGAAACCGCACATGAATAATCTATGTTAACTATTAGATTTCGATTTTTAAGCGATAAGGTGATTGGTTTTCGTGTAAATGTAAGGAAAACTATTAAATGGTCTATAACAAGTAATATTCAATACGATGCCTTTTCAACGAGCCTTGCAATTTGACGGGAAACACGTGGTTACTTCGTTGATGCATACAGTCTAAGCCCTGTTCGTTTTCCAAATTGATGATTTTAACGATACAGAAACATAATATCAACTATTTTTTAACTCTATAATTCACTTACCTAAGGAATGTGACTACAGTGCTAAAAGCTGGCCGCTCAAAGCAGCAAAAAGCAGTATAATAGGCCGTCATCGTAGTGATAAGTCGTCTTTCTCCGTTCATTTCAATGCACTGCCGCGCGCTAGGTTGCCCCTCCAACTGGTTTTCAGCCAGCTGACAGCCATGCTTCACTTCCGAGTGGCTGAGCCGCCTCCATCTATCCAACCTCCTTGGGTGGCGCTTGTCAGTGGTGAAGAGTTGCCTGCCAGTGTTTTGACGGACTCAGTTGTGTATATTGTGTGGTACTTCCCTGCGCTCCGCTATACCCACAAAAAAACGTGCAGCCGGTCATATGGCTGTTTGTATTTGCTCTCTTTTTGAGCGGCTGACCGCGTATGCGTGCGTTAGTACACGTAATGTGTGCGTGCGTGAGTACACTTCATGAAGGCGTATCCACAGCATCTCTCTCGCGCTGCCTCGGCCAGCCTGCTCTCTTCTTGTTGGATTCCCTGCCGTGCACGATTTCATCTATTAGTTGTGAAGATATCGATAACATGAAAAAAATTGTATCATTGCTTTTATATACGGTGATGTTTAATGATGATTGCTTACGCAGTTTCTTACAATCAAATCTCTCAAATCGTCATGGCCATTGCATACTTAGCATTACAATAAGTGTTGGCCCGTGAGAGACAACCTGCCGTTCTCATCGCTATTAAAGAGTGCCGCTGATAGGGTTAGAGATGCCATCAGTGTGTTTTGAACCAAAGGACCAATCACAGCCAAAATGCGAACGACAAAACAGCGGCAGGAGCACACATCCACTCACATTTCAATCACTTGCGATTAGCACTTGCTACTATAAAACAGAACTGTTACGTATGAATTTAATTCTGGGAGTGTTGTGAAGAATTTCATTAAAATAATACATAGATAACTAGCTTTTCACTCATCAATTATAGATCGTCAAGCAGTTACGCACTGTACAGGTTGACCCAGCATCGACTCTCCTACAATCATTCATGACCATAGCCGCCATCAGCCAGACCTAAAAAGTCGCTGCTATTTGATGTGACGGCAACTCATACATTCAACTTAAACACGCCGTCAAAATTTTGACAGACATCTTTGCCCTCTTCACTGTACACAACAGCATAACCGACACATGAAAACGAGCGAAAGGCATACTCATCCTGAAACACAACATAGCCCCTACAGTACCATCTTCATAAAGACCAATTTGTCCCATCGAAAATTTCTCAACTAATTTGGAGAGACTTTTACCACACAAAATTATTTCTCTTGCCCTACTCTCCTCAATAAAACCCTTCCCGGACATAACCATCCACAATCACACTGTTCACTAACTTCACACAGCTCATCCACGAAGGTTTGAACGACAAGAAGCAAGCTAGACACCCCCTGGCATGCGCCAATGACATTAGTGGGGACTTCGACACAGTTCCACGACACGTCCTCACGAACTACATACTCAACACACCCATCCATCCAATCTTCATGAAGTGGTTTGCTAATTTCCTATCTTTCAAACATGGGCACACAGTTTTCAATGGCAAGCTATCACGAATACTTCACGTCATCTCATGATGGTGTAACCCAGGGTTTTGTCCATTCCCTTCCCTCATCTACGCCTTCATGCATGACCTGCCCACAGCAACACAACCCAGCACCTACATCAGCTGATACGTGAATGATCTTACAATCATCACACAACACCTCAAACACGAGACTGGAGCAGCACACCTTCAGCAATATCTGAACTCCCACGAAGTCTGGCAGCAGGGCAAAAGAATGCATGTGTCCTCAAGCAGTGATCCCTCTATAGAACCTCATGTTACTTAAATCCACCCTCCCATACCCGACAGCTCCAACCACACTATCATAGCCCTAACAGATAACATAGAAATGAGGTTCAAACATCACACAAACAACATCTGCAAAAAAGTCTAAATTAGACTGAACGTACAACGGTCACTTGCCACGTATTCAAAGGAATCAACGAGTATTATCCAAACACTTCATCAGACCCATCTTTTCCTATTATTATTAGTATTATTAAATCGTTCATTTCCATCGTCTAGCAATGGGTTTTCAATACTTAGGTCTAAAACATCAAACTTATTCTTTAAAATACTGTATTTGAATTAGCCAAGCCAGAAATAAAATGAATTTGTGACAGCACATCTCCTGTCGGCGGCCGCTTTGTAGCTATCTGCATGAGGATACCAAGGTCCTTCAGTATGATAAGAAGGGGGACAGAATTTTTGACACGATTGGGAACCTTGTCCGTCCCTGTCGCCACCCACTTACCCGATACAAGCCCACCAAAAGATGCATAACACACCAGTAGCAGACTTCGACTCCCTTTATATCACGTTTCCTCAAACTATTGAAACACATCTATTTAAAAAACGATACACACACACACTTCATAGCCCCTGTGCTGGTTGATAACAGTTCTAAAACGTAGTCACCCACCGGGGGTGGACATTGAGGCGTTGGGGTAGCCTAATACGGAGTCAGTCACCGGTGGTGGACGTTGAGGCGCTGGGGTTGCCCACAGGTAGCAAGAGTTACCCTGGCAAAGTTGATGTTTAGGCAGCACACGACCATTCAGTCATAACACCATAAACTAAGGAATGCCTCTCCCGATCTGTGCCAGCGGTGCCGGGGCAAGTTCGGTACGGTGAAGCACGTCGTAGCGTCGTGTCCGGCCATCGCATGGGGCAGGTCAATCGTGATGGGACGTCAGTGCGTGATCTGAGGGAGCGCCTGAATGACAATCAATTTTATCAGAGGTGCGGGTCTAATAAAAAAAACTGTACTGGCATTGACATTCTTAACATGAACATGTTGGTGGGTATCGAGGCATCACGTCATGAAACCTCTACCGCAGGAGGAATTGGTGCTAACCATGACAGGGCTACCATGTTGATTATTATAATCCTGAGAGGGAAGGGCCAAATAGTTGGACATCTCTAGAACTCCCAGTAGTAAATGCAACCATATCGATTTTATTTACTGCACATTAGATCAACACTTAAAATGAACTGAACTTTTGAACCCTAATCATTCGATCTCATAGTGATTTGAGTTTATACGCTACATATAGCGGCCATTGTATGCCAGCTCTCATTTCTCCTTTTGACCCAATTTGTATATAAAGTATAAATTCAGTAAGTACAAGGATGCGAGAAACATTATAAGATGGCAGAGACTACCATCTTATAACGTGATCGGGGAATCGGAAAGTTCAGATTCTTCGATTTTTCTACCAAGAAAGATCTTCGATTTTGCAAATGAATGCATCCCAATAAATTTGACAGAACAACACGAAATATTTTGGATGTCGTGTTAGTGCCCGACAGTTCACTACAGCTGCCCCAAGGGCGGCATTCAAATAAAAAGGGTGCACTGCAGCTGTCACTCCAATTTGAACTGGGCCGAGTCACCCCTTCAATTGACGGCATCAGCCACCAAATGGAGCTGCTTCATTGCCTGCTCACAAGACTTACGGTAACAAGTAGTCTCAGTTGCAGGGGTGGGTGACGAAGAAAAATCCAGTTCATCATTGCCGAATTTCTTTGCAATGAGGTGAATAAAGATGAGTGGAGAGTATAGGCCGTGAGTCGGTAGATGCTCCTCATGTGTTGAATATGGGAAGGTGCCAGCTGTTAACTGCATATGTTCACGGTAGGACGGAAACTAGGACTCCAATATCCGTGCGATTGTCGTGCAGTTTCGTCATAATATGGGGTAAATATGTGGACATGGGGCCCATAATCTCACTAGAACATTGGATGTGGTGCACTTACTGCAGATCTTAATACATCAATTAGATTGATAGACATGACGATCTGCTTCTACGATAATTCACAGTTGTTTATGCAAAAGAATGGTTACAGAGGGGCCTGACAGATTGTGTGAGCTAATTAGGCATTCAAGAATATGATTGAGTATAAGTTTGGAAGGTTTATTACTTCAGGTTGTGTCTTTTTCCCACCCTTATTGTTGCACTTAAGCCAACGTAGTCACTCAGCAGAACGATCTATATAGGAGCAATAATTGGCCTAATATATCCGAATTGAAAGACACTGTGATGTTAAATTACATTTTTTTCGTGTACTCTAAGTCCTCTACTGTACATGTGAGCTTGATATTTATGTATACTGCTGATCTGAACTATAAGGAGACATGCGGCGCGAAATAATCCGAACACTTGAAGGCATCAAATAAACCATGCTCTGTATCCCTGATTATTCATTTGTTACTTAATTCATGCTACACTCTCCGATCATGGCTCACTTCGATACTCTCTTTTCATTCAACTAATATTACCTGTTCGTTGAACTAGTAACATGATATTCAAATACATACAGCTTGCAAGAGCCTCATCTAGATAAATGTCTGCGACCTCACCGGAATTTCAACTAAGGTCAAATTCGAAGCATGACCAGGTCTGGCGAGCTTTTCTTTCCCTTGAGGAAACTAAACCACAAATTGCCTTTTTGCCTTACTGTCGGTTAAGGGGCTTCGCTTATTAAATATATATCTTATGTCTAATACAGAAGATTCCTGACCTGTATCGAACGGCCAAATTAGCTGCGCGCCCGTGTATGATTCGTTATGCACGAATCTTACGCTGAGAAGCATAAACGGAATCCTGGGAAGCAGAGGGACCCCACTCTATGCACAATAGCGACAAAACTTTTTATTGTATAACACGAATGTTATAAAATGTACGCTATGTCTTCCTAACGTGCTGCTGACTAGATTACCAGAGAACGCCGTAACATAATCCGAAGAGGCTTCCAGGCAAGTGCTAGTTCCTTCCCGGTCACTGCAAAGACTCATTTTTCTCACTTTCCTGTGAATAGTGAGCAAATGCTATTCAATTGCTTGTGCAATCGTAGAGTATGAGTTTAGCAGCCATGAAGGAAGAAACGCAGCGGTAATGTTAGTCAGTTAGCTTAAAGAGCAATGAGGACTGGAGCCCTCCGCCAAGCGCCTTTCATTTAGCCGGAATAAAAAAAAATATTCCTTATGTCGATATAGCTGTTTCGTCGCCCGTAGACAAATCATTGGATTCTCAATTCAATTTTGCTACACATTACAGTTAACTGATTTTATTTGATTTCATGTTGGATTTTGTTGGGTAAATCTGTGAGTATTTGGAAAAAAACGAATCCTGCCATCAACTACTTTCTTACAATTTTCCTATCGTTTTCCTTAAAATCGCGGCGAACCAAACTGCTTGCCTCTATAATTTTGCGACGTAGTATATAAGAAAACATAATCCATCTTACCAAACAGTTTTCATGGTAACCTTAATTACAAACTTAATTCTTGAACATGAGAAAATTGTTTGCAAATGGTTGTTTCAGGAATTTACATGGGATTTTTTATTCATATGAATAAATACTCGAATGGTGATAAATTTTTTAACAATAATATCAAACATAAATAAGGCTTGGAAAATTTTATATTCTTAGTGCTTACTAATTCTAACAATCTATTAATGAGAGAAATATCTACTGATATGCTGTTTTGATCAAGACCTTGTCATGTATTATAGATGGTTTCAGTTCAGGAAGTTTTAAAAATCATTTAAGAAAACTGACCTTCAAACACCATCCTAGCACGCAATCAATATTTATTCATCAAAATGACCATAATTCGTGATCATACCCATCGAGCTGACTCTATTTAGCGTGGTAACTACAGTGGGTCAGCTAGATGGTAACTTCATACGTATACGAAGGAGATAAACATCATCAGATAGACCAGCCCATTTTGATCCTTTAAAAAACCTTTACATTTGTTCCTACTTTGCGCCACTTTCGTTTCTAATATCCACCTCATCGACCGGGCCACAGATAAATAAAGACAACTATTTATCTTGACTTTTCCTAACCACCATCCGAAAATAACATTGCATCCAACAGTAGACAGCTTCCTCGCTCCAGTCCCCGCTGTCCCGCTTGTGATATATGACCACAAACTCTGTCATTTGGAGTGCCACAAAAACGCCGGTGGATGAGCATTAAAGCACCAAGAGGAACGACCATAACTTCTTTGGCGGCGTCGTTCTGATTTACGACAGTTCAGCAGTGTGCATGATGTGTGTCACACAGCAGAACAATGAAGATATCTGCAGTGAAGGTAACACTGGGGAAAATGATTGAGAACCGTATGAACATAAGAATGTTACAGAACACGTTTATCGTAAATTTGAATGCACTTAAAATATACAATCTTTATACATCAACCTTGCGGTAAAATGTATTAGTATTTCAAGCTTAGTCGTTAATACTTTCATCGCCTTGCGTAACATAATGACATGTTTCAGGTGTGGAGTTTGTGGCCTTCACATATTCTTGCTTCTCCTCAAGTTTCACAAATCCATTAGTTTTCATCGTTCATCACAAATTGTCGGTCATGGGATTTGGTTCGTCTCATTTTTCCCTCCCGTTGACATTGACAGCTTTTTAATTATTTTTTTCGAGTTTGATTATAAATTTAAAATTACAGTGAATTTTTGAATAAAAAATCTTCAGTAACAGTTTTTTTACGGAATATTGATCAACTAACGAATCATTTCAAATTTGATTCCTTTTGGTTATTTTACATTTAAACATTAGTTGCCATATGTTAAGGGAATTGATAAGGAAGCATAGGCTGAGTCATATATTCAGGCTCGCTCGACTCCGCTCCGGACTTCAGCTCCCACCATTTTACTAATACCCTAGTCGTCCCCCTCTCATCATCTGGTGTTGACGGCAGCAAAGCAAACTATCGTATCGTGAGCAGGGAGTACCGCAACCAGAGGAGGTGTCCGAATAGAGACTGCCTTCCCTCACCATTCTTCCTCGGCCTGAAAGACAAACCCTCGGTTCTTGACAGGAAATTTGGTTGAGAAGGTGACGTGGGAGGCAGAAATGAGTGAACAATTGTCGGAAATTATGGGAAAAAATACAAATGCCCTGAACGGACATGGGGAACAATAAATTATGATAAAACGATCGTTGGGAGAGAACATAGCATTTGCGGCGATTGATATAAATAACATCAGTTTCTTGGTCGAGTAGTTTGACTAAGTGACATTTAGTTTACTGAGGATATGTGATTATTGGAATAGGAAGATTTAACTTATTAATTCCGAGTAGGAGTTAAATAGGCAAGAATACGTTAAATATCAATATCAAATATCAATGTATTTTCAAGTATCTGATAACTTAATTTTCCGTAAATCATTTTATTGAAAAGCTACTACTAGAACACATTTTTTAGGACATTAAACAGTGACACATGAGTCGCTATCGAAAAAAAATCGTTCGGCAGCCTGCTCTATAGAGCCAGACTTGAACCCTGGTGCTAACTCTGCACCTGAACCTCTATTGCCGTGCCATTGCTGAAAGAGATGAAGCAGTGTATAATGAAAAAAAAGACGACATTGTTCCCCTGTTAAATGAACTTGTTATTCGATAAATTTCGGGAGTGCAAACCCAGATCTCTGTATAATGTCCACACATCATGGCTTTATCTAGGGTAGAAATATGCCTCATTTTATGAGATGCGATCTGCGCAAGGCTGCTGATGCTGATGAACATAATGTAACATTAGATGTAAGACATTTTCTTTGTTTCTCATCGAAGGCGTGAGTTCCGAAGTGAATGGTATTATTTTCGCTGAGAACACTAAGTTCATACTAAGGATTTTTTCATGTAATAACAAACTGCAGATGAAAATTTTGGGATGACAAAAGATTTTGTAGCAAAATGAGGAATTGTTTACCTGATATTTTTATGCAGTCAGAACAGATTCCATTTTGATTTGAGGAAAAGTACCATCCTACAAGTGTTTAAATGTATAGAAATATTAATATACATATAT
>SDVV010041190.1:0-10462 GCA_016164225.1 Gammarus roeselii | reverse complement strand
TGTTATGGGTGTTACAGCGTTAGAAAGTTTTATGTATGGTTTTACTGTTAGAATATGTTTTTTCGTTGTAATGTTGGAATTGTTACTCCTACCATTTTCGTCTATTATAACAAATAACGAATAAATCCACTCTAACATTTTACTACAGATTTGTGATGTAAGGTTTGCAGTCAACAAGATCTAGGAAATGTCTAACGTACATATGACAACCCATTTTGCATTCATTGATAATTGATGTAGGTTGTCGGACCATTAATAGATATTTCGCTAATTATGTACGTTAGACATATCCTAGATCTTGTTGACTGCGAACCTTACATCACAGATCTGTAGTAAAATGTTAGAGTGGATTTATTCAATATTCGTTATAATAGACGAAAATGGTAGGAGTAACAATTACCAACATTACAACGAAAAAACATATTCTAACAGTAAAACCATACATAAAACTTTCTAACGCTGTAACACCCATAACAGTCACTGACATATGCGGTAAGCTCGCATAATCGTTTTGAACTCTACAGTCTACTAACGAGCGATCACCTAACATTACTTGAAACTAGTCGATATTACTGGACTTGTTAGAAGCAAAGCGAAATATATATATATATATATATATATATATACATATATATACATATATATACATATATATACATATATATACACATATATACATATATATACATACGGGTACATGAACTGGTAAAGATAGGTAAAAACTACAGAGCCAAGTAAAGAGGTTTGATATAAATAAAGTTTATATCTATGAAGAAATACATGGCATAAATACGAAAACGAGGGAAAAAATATAATCCTTGGTCAGATTATGTTAGGATAGGTTAGGATGGGTTAGATTTACGGCCCCTCTACATTACAAACCTTCAGTGAAAAATGCTACAGTGGATCTGTTGAATACTCGAATACGTCATATATTCTGAATTGGAACGCAATCTCATAACAAAGCAGGAATTATTCAATAATTTCTAAGTGTATAAACAGCAAACGGATAACAAACATTTATGAAAGTTAGACATGCGGGAATAAGCATCTAGTAAAGACATACGAGCGGATAACATAATTGAAATGTACATTAAACTAATCGAGTATTTTAACATTTACACTCCACACAAATCCGGCATATTAGTTCTCCAAGACGACATAGAACCGGACCCAAATCCAATGTCGAGAGGTGGAACATACCAATATTTTGGACAATTACATCCAGTTAAGCTAATTTATACCCAACATTCGATGAAATTATGCACATTTATACCTAATACAGATATATTCCTATGATAACCAATCAAAACATACAACAACAACTATAAAATAGCTAAAAAAGATTATCTACTCAACCCTAACCGACATTAACTATGAAATACGGCGTATCCTGCAATACCCCAGATGATAAAACCTACTCCAATATCCCACGTGATCTGGTTCATGACTAAGATCGTATACTAACATAAAAAAATATACGGAAAAATATCTGCGAGTAAAACAAATACAGAGTTCACGCGTAATAAAGTATTAATACTACGTCATCCGTTCTAATCAATAACAAATTACAAAACAAACTACGATACTATGTCTCTAATAAGACAAAATCAAAGCTCACTGTGTCATAACATCGAAGTCTACAAAGTTTTACTAGGTCACGTCTCAGCAGTCTACCACGGTTATATAACAAATTTAGAGGTAACACACAGCCATGATACAGTACCTCAGACATACCATGCATCCGTTTAGTCCATCATCTCTGAACAACATCGAGCAAAGTCACATCCTGGACATAACCAAGAATCTATACACAGGTACAGTTGTCAAGAATGGGCCTGACATGATTTTCAAGGAGTGTGGCCTTACAAATCTGGGCATATGTTCACTGATGACCTAAGTAAATAACAACAACGATGAGCAGCTTGTCGCATAACCTCTCCAACAACATCATGGAACTCAAGACCAACATCTACAAAAATTTACAAAAACCACGTTGAACTTGGACGAACTACAAATGACCACTAAAGAGTGTAAGCGGCCTCTACACCAGGACCCATCCATCCAGTAAATTGTCTTCTAAAACGTTAAACTACACACTTGCTAGGGATCAATGACGAAATTCCACAAAGATGTAGTACGGATTCACACCTCTTCAACATACATTCCTGTGATTATCGTGAAAAAATCATTAAACAACGATAAAATAACTACGTAATTCTCTATTCTGCTCTAATTAACATTACAAATTGCAATACACAATGGTATCCATCATAGTAAATCGGTCAACTTATACAAATAAACGTAAACGCAGCGAGATTTTTCCTAGGGCACTCTCTAACTGCTAAAGATTGAGGTATGGTCCTACAATAAACATACAATAAGCTAACAGCACGACCAAGTTTGTAACAAATCGAATCTTCTATATCTATAATATCCCGGTCAAACATTGCTGGGATGTAAAAGATATTTATAAAACACTAAAAATATACAACTTGTAACTAAATTATACCTGAAATAATGTTCTACATTGCAGATACAAACGTAATATATCCTAATATTCCGATATTATATAAAATATCCAATACCTTCCATCGAAGATGGAAACTCTACAGAGAACATACAGAACTGAAAGACACATACTAAAACTCTCGAGTTATAACCAGCAAGAAGATCGATTCTCTAGTATACCCAAAACATACATTAAAACCCGTAACGATCGAGAAAAATAGCATGTAATCAATTAAACAACTAACGTGAATAAGTTGCCAGAACATGCGAGCAACATACTCTGAAACCGATAGTAAATGGTGTGGAATACTTTTACACGAACACACTAAAGTATATACAAGTCTGATAAAATTCTTCTCCAATTCAGTCCAAAACAGGGTTAAATTAAATATTTTTCAACTATAGTAACCACTGTTTAATCGTAACAGAATGTCATATATACATAAAACTACCGAAATTATGAAATGACCGACCAATTATGCCTGGAATATTGTGCTACACAGAAGATGCAAACCTAAAATATCCTAAAATTCCTATAACTGTATGAGATAACTATTCAAAAATCAGAAAACAATACAAAATCAACATATATCAACCGATCATTACTATGTATACATAACACAATATAATAACTTAAAATAAATCTATATCGTTCAGATAGTCTCGCTATTGGGTATACAACCGATACTCGCTAAATAAACATCGAGATAAGACTACCCGAATAATCTACATACGCTTGATAACGAAACATTTGTACTATGGTAACACCGATATATCTGGTTCGAAACTGGATAATGCGTTATGGAGTATATCGAATCTCGTAACGAAGCTGTTGCATCAATTCAAAATACAAACATCAACTCGCCAACTACCAGACTAATAAACCATACAATTACTAAAGATATTATATACTTATGAAATAAATAGATGGAAAACACAAAACGTTGCCTAAATTCAATATCAGGCTGGTACTAAACAGGGCCAATCGCACACTAAGGCTGCAAATCGAGTTATTAAACATACCTACCACACTATTCCTATAAACAATAAATATTGATAAGCGAACACAGCATACAAAATATCTCAATCCAACCGCTAAGAAAACCAACCTCCGAATGAGTCAATTATACCCCAACTAGATGGGAATGCAAACAGATACAATTATAATCCAGACATAAATATTTAACGAAACATACACTCAAAACATAGAAATAATGACAAATCAGTCATGGAAAAATACAATTCAAATAACATATAAGAGCAGCCTCAACTTCTTTGCAGGAGCGCATCCAATTTTTAGCCTAGTGGACCCCTACACCCCCACCCCTCCAGAAATGTGTTATAACAATATTCCTACCAGAACCGAATAAATAAAAAAATGAATAATAGAAAGGAACCAATAATACCCCAATACAGCTATCTAAAGAAGAAAAAAACATATATACATACAATAAACATTATTAATTAATATAAACTAAAATGTTCAAATAATAAACCTTCCCAATGAATATTCGAAAGCGTGGGGCTGAAAGCCCAACGAACCCGCTTCCACCCCTTCACGTCGCTTACCTTCGCGCCGCTGAAATGTTATGTGCAAATTCCCATAGACCGGACAAAATCCGCGTCTTGTAGCCATATACTTTACTGAGAGTGGCCAGATCCCAGAAAAGCAGTCTAACCAAGCAGCTTGCCCAGATCACCGAAAACTGACCTTATAAAAAAGACAACCCAGATCTCAACGAAGTGATTTTTTTCACAAAGAATGCCCAGACCCCAAGAAAAGGACTCTACTAAGATAAATGCCCAGATCCAAACGCTGCAACCCTACCGAGAAAAATGCCCAGATCTTACCAAACAGTGTGTTCAGATGAACGAAAAGTGCCTTACCAAGAAGAATGCCCAAATCACAGGGAAGTGAACAAAGACGAATGCCCATATCCAGGAAAGTCAAGTGGACAAGATGAGGACTCAAATCTCAGGTAAGTGACCCTACCAAGGAAATGCTCAGCTCATATGGGAGTGACCCGACCAAGAAAAGTGCCCAGATCACAGGGAAGTGCCCTAAAAAGTGTAACCTTATCCAAGAAAGTCACTTGGACTAGAAGAGGACTAAAATCTCAGTGAAATAACCCTACCAAGAAGAGGACTACACTCCAAGGGAAATAACCCTACACCAAAAAGAAAGCTCAAATCCCAGGGAAGTGACCCTGACAAAAAGAAGGCTCAAAACCCAGGGAAGTGACCCTACCAAGAAGAAGGCTCAAATCCCAGGAAAGTGACCATACAAAGGAAATGATCAGGTCATATGGGGGTTACCCGATCAAGAAGAATGCCCATATCACAGAAAAGAGGCCCGGTCTTACCGAGTGCCTGGCTCAGGAGCCGTGCATAGACCCCAGAAGTAGCCCGTGTATGCCAGGCTATTAGCGGCCCCCCAAATCAGTCCGTGTGTTTCATTAGCGCTAACAGCTCCAAGGCGACTGGAAGGGCACTTTTCCATCAGGCAACCGCGGGCCGTGAAATTTACCTGGGATTGATTCGTGAGCGCCGAGCACGACGCTGGGCGCCGTGGTAATGTGGCGTGCGGTGAGCGTATGGCACCATCAAGTGGCGCACTCACGATGTCACAAGATTAGGTATACATGGTGAAGCAGGTGTTAGCTTGATAGCAAATAAATATACATTAAAATTGGGGTTCGTATTTGCAACTGCTAACCTAAAAGGAAAGTTCTACTGCCCATAAAACAGTACTCAGTTCGACGAAGTCAGTGCCCATGATTGCGTATTCAGTTTCTTCAAAAAGGTATTGACGGAAAACCGTCATAATTTTTTTATGAGTCCGATTAACCGCTTCCGTTAATTTTGTTTGTAATACATCGGTCATCAGAGAAGAGATCAATGAGCAGTCACGGCAGCAAGTTGTGAGCCCACAGTGAGCAATAAGTATTCAACTTCAGAGCAACAATACACATTTTTTGAACATTTGTAGCAAAAAATACAGGATAAGTCGAGCTGTGCGTGTACGCTTCTTACTTATCAACAAAATTAATGAGATTTTTCAGTGGTTATTAAAGAAAAACATTCTGAACGCACAAATTGTTCATCTGATTAGTGTGAAACAGAGTACATTCCTCCTTTGAGCTCGATCATTGCCAGCCGATGACTTGATTAAAAAACATTCACGAATACACCGTCACGGCGCTTAGGGGAGTGCCCGCCAACTTCTGATGAGGTTTGCTGTAATCATTGCTGTAAAATCGCTCAACCATCAAACAATCGAGTAATTCAGATCCCAAGGATAAATTCATTTAAATAAATCTGATAATAATGAGCCTTAAAGTTAGAATGTACCATAGCCAACTGTCATATTTTTTTCCAGCTTGCGTCAGAGTAGCAAGAATAGCCTACGTTGTCTTTAACAGCGCTTTGTTAGAGAAGGTATATCGACTAATAGTCTCCTAACGCCATCTGTCGGTCGTCAGGACCAGCAGCGTCCGTCGTGTGGCCCAATCATAGCACGAGCGCACGAGGCACCGACCATGGGCACGACAACCTGAGAGAAAGTGCACGTGTAAGTGTAGTTACTACAATAACCGTGATTGCTCCACTACAACAATATCGATGAAGTCTTGCCACGGCGAAGACCTAATGATTGCTTAAAGCGATGAGAGTAAGCGAACAATGGACGGAGATCAACGTTACATCAAGAGTGGACAAGGTTTGAGTAGATCCGAACAATGGACGGAGAACAACGTTACATCAAGAGTGGACAAGGTTTGAGTAGATCCGAACAATGGACGGAGAACAACGTTACATCAAGAGTGGACAAGGTTTGAGTAGATCCGAACAATGGACGGAGATCAACGTTACATCAAGCGTGGACAAGGTTTGAGCAGATCCGAACAATGGACGGAGATCAACGTTACATCAAGAGTGGACAAGGTTTGAGCAGATCCGAACAATGGACGGAGATCAACGTTACATCAAGAGTGGACAAGGTTTGAGTAGATCCGAACAATGGACGGAGAACAACGTTACATCAAGAGTGGACAAGGTTTGAGCAGATCCAAACAATGGACGGAGATCAACGTTTCATCAAGAGTGGACAAGGCTTGAATAGATCCAAACAATGGGCGGAGATCAACGTTACATCAAGAGTGAACAAGATTTGATGAGATCCGACCCATGGACGTAGATTCAACGTTACAACAAGAATGGACATGTTTTAGCAGATTCAAACAACGGACGGAGATCGACGCTACATCAAGAGTGGACAAGATTTGAGCAAATCCGAACAATGGACGGAGATCAGTGCTTCATCAGGAGGGACAAGATAGGACGAGATCCGAACAATGGACGGTGATCAACGTTGCAGCAAGAGTGGACAAGGTTTGACGAGATTTGAGATTCATGATGTTCGTCTGGGCGCAGATGATGAGCTTAAGCATGTCCTTCACTGCCATTCTCCCCTAACATAGGGTAATTTACTCAACATGGGATTGACATATTGTAGTACCTTGAGTCATGAGTAATGAATTGAAAGAATCGTGAGTTATGAATTCAACGTTGTTCATCCTGCTTCTGACTCACCTTTGTATTTTAGTCTCATGTTAGGCCTTGCAGTTGAACGTTAGTGACGTCATGAACTGTTTCATGACGTCACATCCCAACACACGTTCCCTGATTTGTGTGAACATCAGTTCATGATGTAACACACCGCTAACTTCAATTGGTGTTAACTTGGAAACAATCCGTTCAATCGCCCTCAAATTTTTACCAAACTTTCTCAAATTTATTTTGTATAATTATGTTGCAAATTTGAATTCTAACAAAAAATATTATAGCACGGCCCTGGTGATAAGGCGTCCCAACAGATTATCACTGCAGGTCTGGGCCTCCTCCAGTGAACTCTTGCGAAGGCCTACGATCGTGACGTCATCAAGAGCACATTTCCCAACAATGACGCCGAAAAATGGCATTGAACTCCCCGTCCTTGAATAATAATTGTGTATTTTGAAATAAGAGTCTGTAATGAGGTGGCGAAACCTGGATACTGGCTGTGGGGCACCCACGAGTGGCGGCGCGCTGTGTGGCACTGGTGGGGCTTGGTCAGGCATGGACAGGCAAAGGGAATGGGGGACTTGCAATGACCGTTGGATGATCCCTCTGGTGGACACTCAATGCATTTGATTTATGATACATTCAAACATGACTTCTCATGAGAACCAAGAGGTACTAAAAAACACCACGTCGTGCAACTGGAATGCAGGAATTACGCGGATACTTTCTCTGATCATTTTAATTAAATTAGTGAAATATTCAATGGGATTTGCAGGACATTTATACATATATTTAAAGGTATTGGTTATTTGAATTACTAAACAGCCTGTAGGATCAGAGGACGTGGAACTCAGTCAGAATTAGCTCAATAATAGGTGCACGACATCGGCATTCTACTTCAGCAAGAAACTTTGACAGGTCCAGGAGACTACGGGTAATGCAGCCGAGTTGTGGCGTATACAACTAGTATTGCGAAGAAAACAAACAGATAAGGAGGCTCGTTTTTTTGGAGGGTACCAAGTATAATTTCTTGCACACATGCTAACAAGCTCACAGTGCGCAGTCCAGAAATGTTATTTGGTGAACTGATGTCATCTGAAAGTACACCCTTAGTTGTAAGCAGGGTTGCTGTGCGTGGGGTACCATGGAAGGATGGGACCAGCTGCTCCCGTCGGTGGTCGGAAGAGGGCCATCCTCCATCGTCATCGGTGCCAGCTCATCTCTGCCCACTTGTTTATAATGAAGCAGTGCATGGCTTGTAGCTCGGGTAATATTTATGCCAACATACGGGCCTAAGTTGGTCCAAAATTCTTCTTCATATTATTTGGTTCATTAACGCACAAAGCGACCCTTCGTAATGTTTTGGTCACTGCGGATCATTTGAAATTAATTAGTTCACTTCGATGCAGGAGCCCATTGCCAGCACATGGGGGCCTTCTTAGCGACGGGTGTTCGCTGCTATCCTGCTGATAAGATATCCGTGACAGTCTTGAGTTCTTGAGTTGACGTTCAGTAGGCAATGTCCAACGGCCAAGCTGATGCGCCACCTTCTGCTACCAAATACCGCAGTCCATCTCACACACAAGAGAAGCATGCAGAGACGCGCGCAAGCCGAGAGCTGTTTAGTGCATAACTGGAACATGCACTTGCCAAGTACAGCCTAGTAGTAGTGTGCGAGTGCAAACTTGTCTTTCATTGTAAGAAGCAGCTCGTCAAGCTGTGTTTTGAAATTTCTGAGGCTGGACTCCTTCCCTCCCTTCACCTGCGCTGGCAAGTAGTTGAACAGCCTCGGCCTCATCACAGCAACGGAGTTTCCCCGTACTCTTTGCCCGCGCGCTAGTGGTCGACTTTTTAAAGGAACGATCTTCGCGCGCTTATTTTCCTCTTCCAAGACGCCGCCGGTCAGTATCGGAGCCCTAGAGTTTGATACGTGTCATCTTGTTATTTTCCCTACGTATGCGATACATCTCTCACGTCGTCGCTGCATTGAGACGAGTTTAAATGCTCCCAGACGAGCCATAGGTTCCGGTGCTCCACTCCTGTGATTCTACGGCTGAAAGTTCTCTGGACTGCTTCCAGTCTGATTATCGCCTACTCTGGGGGAATTCCAGAGTTGACAGCATTACTTCAGAAAAGGTATCACCAACGCGCGGAATGGAGTGTGCATTTGGACGGTTCGCAAAACCCGTCCCATCTGTTGTCATGACAAATTTGGAAGAGATTTCAATGAACTGATACCCAAAGTCTGTTGTTTCATTTATATTGACCTCCAAGTCATGAAGATTATGTTTGGATTCAATTCATTTCCCTGCACGTGCGTAATATTGTGTAATGGTTGACCAGCGGTGTTCTTGTAGTGTAAGACTTCGAATTGCATCCGTTCAACAATATGTTGTTTTCGATGCCCCGCTGTGCAGTTTGTCAGAGTTGTTTTGGAGTACTGTCGAATCGTTTACTTATTCCATTTATATGAAACTCTGAAGGCGTCTGCAAAAGAGGACACTGGTTGGCTCGTATGATGGTCAAGTGGCAGGTGGTGGGGATTGTATGATGGTCAGTTGGCAGTTGGTGGAGCTCGTGTGGCGGTCAGGTACCAGGTGGTGGAGCTTGTGTGGTGGTCAGGCCAGGTGGTGGGGCTCATGAGGTGGGGAGAGGGATAGATGATGGGGATCTAGTGTGTGCCAGGTTTTAGGTGGTAAAGCAGGCGGCCATTGACGCGGTCGAAGCCGATGGTAGGGCAGTGGTTACGTGGTGGGGCTCGTGTGTCGGAAATGGGCTGGGGGTGAGAAACATCATCCCACGCTGGGATAGGAGCAGCTCTGATCGAATTGTTCATGTTTTCTGAGGATCATCACTAAGTAATTGGAAGGTTTCCATAGCTATTCCAGCATGAACGATAGGAGAGCATATACAACAAATAATTTCTCTTATCTAACCTAAAATCCCCTGTGACAAAAACACCCTCGTGGTGTCGATGGGCTCATTGTCAATCATTGTATTGTGTCATCATCACGCGCCATTTCAAGTGTTTGTTGTTCCTGTCACTCATTGTATCAATTGTTTGTTGTACCTGTCCCTCATTGTATTGTGTCATCATCACGCGCCTTTTCAAGTGTTTGTTGTTCCTGTCACTCATTGTATTAATTGTTTGTTGTACCTGTCACTCATTGTATTGTGTCATCATCACGCGCCATTTCAAGTGTTTGTTGTTCTTGTCACTCATTGTATCAATTGTTTGTTGTATCTGTCACTCATTGTATTGTGTCATCATCACGCGCCATATCAAGTGTTTGTTGTTCTTGTCACTCATTGTATTGTGTCATCATCACGCGCCATTTCAAGTGTTTGTTGTACCTGTCACTCATTGTATTGTGTCATCATCACGCGCCAT
>SDVV010041189.1:0-10462 GCA_016164225.1 Gammarus roeselii | reverse complement strand
TAGATAGAGAGAGAGATTTATGTTCTCTTCTATAACTGTATGCACACTGTAGAAGAACGTTAACTCCAGCAGGTAACTTTCCAGGCAACTGTGGCGTCACAGTAGTCCAGTGTGACGTCAAATGCGAGTTTGACGTCAGTTACAAGTGTGTTGTCACAGGCAAAGTGACTGCACAGGCGGGCGTGACGTCACAGGCAAGTGTGACGCAGCTTTTACTAGACGAATGATGTATGGTTGAACCATATAAAAAGTTGTGCATTTTTTTCATGGATGGCGGTAGTATTGGACATTTTGAGAGGCCTGTTGGAATGCTAGTCCATTCTGACCACGAAAAAGGGGTCACCTTCAAGATGCTTCCAAGATGGCAGCTGGAGTTTCGAGGGGCCACATTTCAATTACTGTTTAACAAAGAAATATGTTCTTGTTCATTTGACCCTAGGTTTCAGGGCACAAATAATTCGATGAAATAATTGAAATTTTTATTAGAAGATGATGTATCTTCATATGGAATATGTTGACCTAAGATGACCTGCTTATGTTGACCTAGGATGACCTGTATTCGCTGACCTTGGATGACCTGTTTATGTTGACATAGGATGACCTGTACACTCACACACATCGGCATTAGAGATCACCTGCGGTCGAAAAATTAACAGCTCGGTTACCATCATCTCCGAAAGGTATCAGCCAAGGAACATAAGGGTGTGTGAAAGGTATCAGCCGCGGAACATAAGGGCATGTGAAAGGTATCAGCCAAAGAACATAAGGGCGTGTGAAAGGTATCAGTCAAGGAACATTAGGATGTGTGAAAGGTATCAGCCATAGAAGATAAGGGCGTGTGAAAAAGCATCAGACAGGTAACATAAGGGTGTGTGGAAGGTATCAGCCAAGGAACATAAGGGCGTGTGAAAGGTATCCGCCAAGGAACATAAGGGTGTGTGAAAGGTATCAGCCATAGAAGATAAGGGCGTGTGAAATGCATCAGACAGGTAACATAAGGGTGTGTGGAAGATATCAGCCAGGGAACATAAGGGCGTGTGAAAGGTATCAGCCGAGGAACATAAGGGTGTGTGAAAGGTATCAGCCAGGGAACATAAGGGCGTGTGAAAGGTATCAGCCAAGGAACATAGAGGCGTGTGAAAGGTATCAGCCATAGAACATAAGGTTTTGTGAAAGGCATTAGACAGGTAACATAAGGGTGTGTGAAAGGTATCAGCCAGGGAACATAAGGGGGTGTGAAAGGTATCAGCCAAGGAACATAAGGGCGTGTGAAAGGTATCAGCCATAGAACATAAGGTTTTGTGAAAGGCACCAGACAGGTAACATAAGGGTGTGTGAAAGAAATCAGCCATGGAACATTAGGGCGTGTGAAAGGTATCAGTCAGAGAACATTATGGTGTGTTAAAATATTTTCGAATTTAAATAAATCGATGTTTTACGAAACAATTAATGTTAAAACAGTGACTTCATAATTCTTCAGGTAACTCCAAATGCAGTTTTCCACTTATTTGTGGCCATTGATAACATTTGTTGGTTCCTTCTGAACAACGTCCCTCTGAAGATACAACCAGCAGTCTTTACCTAGAAGACTCTCACCACAATCAATGTTTTCATAGAAGTGGCGTCGTCAAGCATTTCAACACCATACGAACCGCAATGACCACTTCTTCTGTTTGGCGAAATTCAAATATATTTCTTTAAAAAAAAAGTGTGTATATAAGGAAATTAACATATTTTGACAAATCAGATGTGTCACCCCATAACAATGCTGTAGTATTGTGCAGTTTTCAAATGAGGCAAATGTATCTTGGTTATCATTTTTCTTGTACATTGAAATTTATTTGGCTCCCCTTTTCCCAACAAATGTACATCTCTGTTAACAATTATTCAAAAATTTCAATTCACAGGCACAAAAGAATTCCTTATTGTTTTCAATAGTATCGGCAGATAACCACCACCTACTTTGCACCAAAAATGAATTGAATCTGTGATACGAGTAATAGCTGCTAATGAAGGATTTTAGCGATCTAATTTTAGATTATTATTAACCCATCATCATGCAGATAACACATAAACATAATGTTTTTTTCGTCACATTTTACATTCGAAGTAAATGTTTGGGGCAAGTTCAAAATAGTTTCGCGTAGCAATTTCCTGAGACAATTTCTCCATTCATAATTTTTTTTTTTCAGAAAATCATCGAAAATGTAACTATCATCAATCTCAACAAAGGTCAGTCCTTTGGTCCACTACCGCAAAATATCATCCTCTACCGTCCCCTACAGTACATAAACGTCTCCTACCGTCCTCTACCATCCTTTCCGTCCTCTACCGTCCCCTAACGTCTTGTATTACTCCCCCTACCATTCCTTAATGTCTCCTACCATCCAGTACTGTTCCTTGTTATCGCCTACCGTTCCCAAACTTCGTCTAACGTCCTGCATCGTCCCTTACCGTCCCTTACCTACCGTTCCATGACCACACCTCTTCACCATTCTGCTAAGTGTGTCATTGTGGCTCATTTTTCAAGTTCAGGGAGAGGAGGCGCTTAGATACTGCAGTAGCGCGCCGACGGCCGCTGGTCGGCTGCTCTACTTGACCGACTGCGTATCCGCCGACGCACTTTACTGGCGTGTTCTAGAAATTGTCATGGTTTTAATTGGAGTGGAACAGTTCCAACACTGTATTTTTTCCTGCCTTGCAGTGGTACTCGACTATCTCGAGTGCACGTTACGCAGGAAATGAGGTCCGTGACAAAGTGAGAGCTTTTTCACGAAAAAATAATAGATGAACTCACTTAAATGAATTTGAGTTTTACATGCAGTATTATGAATATATACTGTATCAAACTTTATATATATATATATATATATATATATATATATATATATATATGGGCCGTTGTTTATTATGTCATGACGCTGGGTGTCATGCATCATGTTTATGGTCCTAATTCTATAGTTGCTCTTAATGTGCGGAACGCTCCTATGTTGCGTTTTGGGGATGTATCTGCTATCGGCTTGAGTAATTGAATTTGTCTATTTGGTTGCAAGTTGGTCTATTATATCTGAATTTGCGTTTGAGGTATGGTAAATTTCTTCCGTTGCTAGTATTTGCTTATACTTTTCCCAGTCGGCTCGTTTGAAATTCTTCCTTCCTTTTATTTGAGTTTGGATTGGGCTGGAGCTTATAGTGAATATCACTGGGGTGTGATCGCTAGGTGTGGCAGGTCCTGGTTCGGCGTAATGATTGTGAATGGTTTTGTTATTGCAGAGAATAATGTCTGGTGTAGTCTTTGATCTGTGTGTGAAGAAATTTGGGAAGTAAGGGCCTATATGAGTGGCATGATTTCTGTCAATGAGTGTTTGGAGTTGTTGTCCCATTACATTGTTATTTTGACGTCCTAAAGATCGGTGTCTTGCATTTATATCTCCGAGAAAATAGGCTGGTTTGTTCTATGTGAAAAATTTATAGAAATCTGGGTAATGGATAAATCCTATTCTAAACGGTATATATGCTGTTGCTATATCTATGTACCCGAGGTCTGTTTCTATTGTTGTGATGATCATATCTGAAGTGTATATCTGATGGCTATGGCAACACCGCTGTTTAACTTCGTTCAGCACGTTCTTCTGATACACGTCATAATTGTGAATTTTGATGGTCTCTTTCTTTTTCTTGCGTTGACTATTCAGTAAAATTATGTCTGGGTCAATGGTTCTATTTATATTGTTATGGGCAAAATTTGTTCAATCCCAGTGCCGGAAGCTATGCTGTAATATTTTTAATTTCCTCGCGGTACTGAATGCATCTTGGATTTTTTCGAGTCGTCCTTCGGCGGTTATGTTTGTGGTCCGTTGCGGATTTTACGGAACCCTGCCTGGGGAATAAACATGACATCTTCTTTTTCGACTAGCATTCGGTTTTGATCTATCATGTATCTTATATTATCTTGGGTGAACAAATTATTTTCTTTATTTTCTACTTTAATTTGTGTTCTTTAAATAATTGCTTTACCTCCGGTGGCTTCAAGTCTTCTGGCTCAATGGCTCCCTTTATTATTATTATTATTTCAATGTTGCATGCTTCAGCTGTGGTCTCTTCTTGTGCTATACGTTCCATGTGCCGGTCGATTATATCTTCTTCTTGGGTGTCCTCGTCTATGGTTATGTCTATTTTACCTTCTTCATCTTCGCTTTCGTCAGTTGATGTTGATTCTTCACTCGTTTCTTCCCGTCTTTCTTCGCATCTCTTTAGATTTCGCTTAGGGCGCTCATAGTAGCAGCGATGTTCTCATTCCTGAACAGCTTCAGCGAGTCTGGATTGTCGTCCATTTTGATAAGTGCTATTCCATTAATAGTCAGAGTTTTATTAAGGTGTGATGAATATCTGCTGGGTTCCCATGATGCACAACATCATGGAGGTACCAGACTATTCGGTCCGGCATTAGTAGGGTCGGGTTGAGGTTTACTATGTTCTGATTGGTGGCTTGGAACGGTAGAAAGTTTCGTGGCTGACTGCTGAATATTGAGTTTAGGTCGTGATTGGTGTATGTGTAGGGATTCTAGAATTGATAAATTACAGCTGCTATGTGATTGGTCGAGGATTTTGAAGTGCTTGGTTTTGAATGGGTGGTTGTGATCCTCAGCATACTTGCGAGGAATGGAGTGGGTAACCGTAGTGAGAGGTTTACCTGTTCTACTAGAGTCTTCAAGATGTTGATTTATTCTCTCACTTAGAATCTTATTTTTTTGCTTCCGACGTATGGCACTTGGCAACTGTCACAAGAAAATAAATAAATGATGCTGTAACGCACGTCGGGAGAGACCAGATCTTTGAAACGTAACAACGTTCCGATGGTGATGGAATTTTTTAAGGTAAGTTTGAATTTAACGTGAGGGTTAAAGTCCGAGAGTGTGTTCAGTAGTTCAGTGTAAAGTGGCATTGAGTCTGAGTCATAATAAGTTACAGACAGAAAGACGTTTTTTCTTGTTGACAGTTAGTATTTAGGTTGGTTTAGTGATAATATTGTTGAGGAATCTCCTACAATGTCTCTCGAACAAGGTGGCTGGGTAACCGTTATTGATAAAAACAGTGCGCATGAATTCGGTTTCCTGGTGAAACGCTAGGTAGGTGGAAGAAAGGCTGTATGCACTGTGAATTAAGGTTTTAATGTTGTTTATCCTGTAATTTAGAGGGGTTGGGAGGAAGTAGGTGTCCTATAGATGCTGTTGAATTCTGTTGGGCATTGGTCGAGTTAAATTCAGGCCCGTGTTTTATAGAAGATATGTCGATACTTTCAGATTTTTTAAAGAACAGTCTCACACCAACAAATTCTTAAATTATTTGAAAAAACAGCACACAAATATTAAACTCACTGTCGAGACGGAGCCTAACCTCTCCATCCCTTTTCTTGATATTAATGTATCGAAGGACCTGAACAACATAATGCATAACAGCATCTATAAAAAATAACTTCATCTGGCCTGGGCATGAGTTTTTTCTCCCATACCCCTCTAAAATACAGGATAAACAATACTAAAACTTTAATTCGCAGAGCATCAAATAATTCTTCCTTCTGCCTAGTATTGTATAGCATCTCGACAAACAAGCATATGTATGGAATCTTCCGCGTTTTCGTCTCTTTAGAGTTCATAGGTCACGACAACGACTTCCCCCTCCCCAGACCCCCTCCCACCTCCCGCCAATGACAGGTCGTTCGACCTCGTTCACCCCATCCTTGTAAACGAGGCCGGGCAATCTGTCGTCGATCCAATACGTGCTGATTTTCCCATCATAACGTAGCAATTTAAATCCGAAACACACTTCGTTCCTTCCTCATGATGTCAGTCACATCACATGCAGTGCGTCCTGCATGCCGAGAATCCCACCCAATCGAAACGTTCTTATTTGCGTTCCACGTCCGCTCAACAGGGTAGGCAAGATACTGCATCTAGGTACAATTTTCCCATATTTTGTCCGATTTCTTCACCGACGTTTTGGACGGAATACTCTAGAAATTGTACGTAGAAAGTGAATATTGCAGTGTGCTGCGTTCGCGCCTCTCAGAAAAGTACCGACGATGCACGAGTGGTCCAAGAAAAGGCATAATTTTCACTAATGTCATTTTCCCCGGGTTAATATTTCTTCTCTCTGAACGAATCAATCAAGATAGGACGAACGGTCTGCATGTGGCCTGGTTTCTTTCTATACGAGAAAAGATTTGATCCACATTCAGGCCTCCATCGTGATGTTCTCCCGAGAGGTCCGCTATGAGGCGTTCCTCGTTATTTCCCTTTTGTGAAACAGTCGCTGTCAAAGCAACTAGCAAAAGTCCGGTCTATGTGAAACAAGCACTCGTAACGGTCATGACAGTTGACGTACATCATCAAAATATTTCCATGAACAACGGTTCAATGATAGTTGTAACTGACCCATTCTGTAGAAGCTCATGCATCATTTCAAACCAATTCATTTTCCTCATACGCATATTGTTGAAAACGAAAGTATTACAAAAACGCCGATTATCTTGAACATTCATTGTCAACGATCCGTTGACAATGGATGTTTGTCTCCTCGTTTATTGTGTTCATGTAAAGGATCAGCTGTCGTGGTCAGAGTTCTCATACTCGTCAAGCCGTTAGTAGATACGATGATTATCCGTAGATACCTGATAATGTAGCAATGAGCTTTATTAGTTAATAACAGTATAGTATTAACAAGCATTTGCTTCATTTGAGCAATGGAGTATATTGAAAAAAAATGTTGTTACAAAATTACATGAGCAAGTACTCGGTGTATAAATATTTTTTCATAAAAATTAAAACTGAAAAATATATGATTTTCGATGATCATTCTGCGTTGAATAATTTCGCTACGTGCAATTTTAAATTATAAATTACTAAACCAAAAATTAAATTCAGATCAGCATAGAGTAATCGATAATTCACCTGTAACAAATAGGTTACAGTTGCCACCCAGAACTGCATGAATCAGCGCAATCACCCAAACGTCCATGGTTTGACACAATCATCCAAATAGGCATGGATTGGTACACACACCCAAAGTGCTTGGATTGATACCATCACCCAAAAGTTCATGAATCTGCACAATCACCCAAAAGTGACTGGAAAAATACGATCATTCAAAGTGCATGAATTCTCACAGTCACCCTAACGTGTATTGATTGACACGCTCAACCACCCAGAAGTGATGGATCGGTCGAATCCCAGAAAAAAAAAACATTGATCTCGTTTGAGAAACGGTAAGTTTGGGCTGGGCCTATTATATACGTTTCGAATAAGATGTATTTAAAGTGACTGTAACAGACCACGTGATACTGGCTGGTATAGATTTCGGTTGAATAGTCGATGCATTGTACAGTGATTGCAAATAATGTAATCAAGTTCATATTGCGAATGAATGCAGGTACAGTCAACGCATTCAACTTGTGGACTTATAGCACTGAAGCCTTTCAGTCGTTACCAGCCCAGTGTCTGATGGAGCGCCGGACACGGACTAACCCGCCCATCCTCACCGAGCCATTGCAGCAGCGCTACTCGGCCAGTGACGAGGAGCGCTACTTGGCCAGTGACGAGGAGCGCTACTTGGCCAGTGACGAGGAGCGCTACTCGGCCAGTGACGAGGAGCGCTACTCAGCCAGTGACGAGGAGCGCTACTCGGTCAGTGACGATGAGCGCTACTCGGTCAGTGACGAGGAGCGCTACTCGGCCAGTGACGAGGAGCGCTACTCGGCCAGTGACGAGGAGCGCTACTCGGCTAGTGACGAGGAGCGCAACTCGGCCAGTGACGAGGAGCGCTACTCAGCGAGTGACGAGGAGCGCTACTTGGCCAGTGACGAGGAGCGCTACTCTGCCAGTGACGAGGAGCGTTACTCGGCCAGTGACGAGGAGCAATCCTCGACCAGTGACGAGGAGTGCTACTCTACCAGTGGCGATGAGCGTTACTCGGCCAGCGACGCGAAGCAATACTCGACCAGTGACGAGGAGCGCTACTCTGCCAGTGGCAAGGAGTGATACTCGGCGAGTGACGAGGAGCCATACAAGGTAGAACGGAAGAGAGCGCGGCAGGCAAAGTATTAAAATTAAGCCCCTGAATAGTGAAAATATTGTGAAGATAACGCCAGATAATTAAGGACTTCAAAATAGATAATACCTTATCAAGTGACGAGATGGGACGGTGAGGAGGAATCGATCGTTCCTCATACTCAGTAAAGTTCAACCTGAAGAGTTACAATAAGATTCTTTTAGTTGGGTGTCTCACGCATACCACAGGCGGTTAGAACACCTCATCAAGTCAACAATGCAACCACTCCTTGGCTGGGTGCAATAATCAACACAAGATATGGTGGCGACGTAAGTCCACCAGACAGATGCGGTGGTCGGTCCAGCATGGAAGACGTTGAGAATGAGGCAGAGGATGTGACGGGTTTAAACATGAACTGAGAGTTGTACTTTTCATCAGTAATCGCTAGTGTATTTTCGTGGAATATATTTAATCGTGGGGCATAAGTAAGCTTCATTTCTAGGGTATAAGTCTTAGATTTTTTCAGCCCTGAAGAATCATCTCACTCTCATCAAATAATTATTTTTTCATCCCAAGTTTGGCAGGAGTACAGGATACACCTATGTACGGGCATGCGTGGATATTATATGAAAATAAGTAAATAAATAAAACAATTTCAGAGTTGAATGCTCTATTCGATTCACAATTTATGACCCCACGAAAAGAAGCTAAAACTGGTAAGAAAAATCAGTTAACTTCATCAGAATAATATGAATTATTGCGTTACACATTTTTTTCATATCAAATCTGAAAAGTGTTCTTTTGTTTTCTCACCCAGCATGCAAAGGGGGCAATACTGGAGGGCATCACTGGGCGTACGGCCAATCACTGCCATCGCTGGGCTTACGGCCCTGGCCGTCATCGCTGGGCTTGCGGCCAATCCCCGTCATCACTGGGCGTACGGCCCTCGCCGTCCTCGCTGGGCGTACGGCCCTCGCCGTCATCACTGGGCGTACGGCCCTCGTCGCCATCACTGGGCGTACGGCCAATCACTGTCATCGCTGGGCGTACGGCCCTCACCGTCATCGGTGGGCGTGCGGCCAATCCCCGTCATCACTGGGCGTATGGCCCTCGCCGTCCTCGTTGGGCGTACGGCTCTCGCCGTCATCACTGGGCGTACGGCCAGTGACCGTCATCACTGGGCGTACGGCCAGTGACCGTCATCGCTGGGCGTACTGTCCTCGCCGTCATCGCTGGGCGTAGGGCCCTCGCCGTTATCACTGGGTGTACGGCCGATAACCATCATCGCTTTGGCGTACGACCGCTTGCCTCATCAATGAGCGTACGGACAATCGCCGTCATCGCTGGGCGTACGGCGGATCACCGTCATCGCTGGGCGTACGGCCCTCGCCGTCATCGCTGGGCGTACGGCCCTTGCTGTCATCGCTATGCGTACGGCCCTCGCCGTTATCACTGGGAGTGCGGACAATAACCGTCATCGCTGGGCGTACGGTCAATCACCGTCATCGCTGGGCGTTTGGTCAATCACCGTCATCACTGGGAGTACGGCCAATCACCGTCATCACTGGGCGTACGGCCAATCACGGTATGCGCGCTCGGCGCTCCTCTTCTCTTGAACTAGGAAGATGGTCAGCGTGACAGGTAACACACTAGGAATTGATATTCAGCGCGACAGGTAACACACTAGGAGTTAATGGTCAGCGTGACAGGTAACACACTAGGAATTGATGGTCAGCGTGACAGGTAACACACTAGGAGTTAATGGTCAGCGTGACAGGTAACACACTAGGTATTGATGGTCAGCGTGTCAGGTAACACACTAGGTATTGATGGTCAGCGTGACAGGTAACACACTAGGTATTGATGGTCAGCGTGTCAGGTAACACACTAGGTATTGATGGTCAGCGTGACAGGGAACGCACTAGGTATTGATGGTCAGCGTGACAGGTAACACACTAGGTATTGATGGTCAGCGTGACAGGTAACACCCTAGGTATCGATGGTCAGCGTGACAGGTAACACACTAGGTATTGATGGTCAGCGTGACAGGGAACGCACTAGGTATTGATGGTCAGCGTGTCAGGTAGCACACTAGGTATTGATGGTCAGCCTGACAGGTAACACCCTAGGTATCGATGGTCAGCGTAACAGGTAATACACTAGGTATTGATGGTCAGCGTGACAGGGAACGCACTAGGTATTGTTGGTCAGCGTGTCAGGTAACACACTAGGTATTGATGGTCAGCGTTTCAGGTAACACACTAGGTATTGATGGACAGCGTGACAGGTAACACCCTAGGTATCGATGGTCAGCGTGACAGGTAACACACTAGGTATTGATGGTCAGCGTGACAGGGAACGCACTAGGTATTGATGGTCAGCGTGTCAGGTAACACACTAGGTATTGATGGTCAGC